>DWJZ01000432.1:0-32875 GCA_018249125.1 Asbolis capucinus
GTATGTTTATCAGTTATCTGATCACCATAGTACAAGCTAACGCTTAGTTTGGAGTCAGATGGCTGTGTGTGAGTTGTACATAAAGATATTTATTTATTATATAGTTACGATATTTACCTTCCGTCTGTTCGTCCATTTGTCTGTCTGTTAGTCTAGACTGACGCATGAAGACCACGCTGTATCTTATGAATTAAGCATTTAATGAATTTTTAATTTCATAATTTATTTATTTTTTTCATTTCATTAGATTTTTTAGCTTTATTCAAGTGTGTACAGTTTGTCTCCTCATTTAGCGGTACATGACACCGTAGCACACATTTATTCAATGTCAGAATAGTAGTTTAGCCTAGATAGACAAGTGTAAGGACAAAGAATTAATAATGATCCGTAAAAACACACTGAGTATACTACCGTATACATTTCATGTTGTTAAAAAATAATTTTAGAAATCCCTAAAAAAATTATGTAATAAATTTAAAATCTCCGATATACAATTTCTTTTCAGGTCCGGTGATAATAAAGTCGCAAAATGTTGCAGACCCCTTCACCAAGTTAGTGTAGAATTACTCTCAACGGACCTCAAAAAAACTCGAGTCTCTAACGGCCTGCAAAATTTTTTATTATGTCATAATTTTGAGTTTACTTTTTTCATTCATAAGTTAATGCTTGTCATCCATCCAACTTGATAGAAAGTTACGATGATGTGTTAGATGTTGGGCACACTAACATAGTAAAACCCTATTCACTCTTCTTTTGAAGACCCCCACATCATACGTTGTGGGAAAACTGATGCAGGCAAGCTATTCCATTCCTTTGCGGTACGCATAATGTAAGACGAAGAAAACCGCGTCGTTCGGACCGCCGCGGCGGGATATTCACTACATAAGGATGGATACCCGCCGTACGCCGCCGCGCCGGGTTGTTCGATGGAGGAAGGGGGACGGAGGAATAACGTCGAACAAGTCCTGCGACAATCTCCAAATTGTGCCCTATAGAACTACATCATTTTTTCAGTTCGTTATATTTTTAATAATTATTATTTTTTGAATGTATGTTTTAAATTAAAACTATTTAACACATTTTTCTGATTCTATTTTGTTCGTGATTTTGAAAAGGTTTCGAACCATTTTTCCTTTAACACCACACTATTAGCCCATGACAAATAGGCCGTTACACTTTTTTTATCTTTGTGATATCACACCAATTTTGAAAAAAATGCTACTTTCTTCTAAGTCAGCTTGAATGTGGTCGAATAAAAAAACGGCATGAAATTATACAACTACAGGCTTAGCAATCAAGTTTACTCACAACAATAATTAATAAATATCTCGGGACAACTCCACACGGCCATCTGACCCCAAACTAAGCGTTAGCTTGTACTGTGGTGATCGGACAACTGATAAACATACATATATATTTTTAAATACATACCTACTTATATAGATATTTACAAACAGAAAAACAGGACAAACATTCCTGCTTATCAAAGAAAAGTTTGACCTGGTTGGGAATCGAACTCACGACCTTCGGTGTAGCAGTCAGGTTCACTAACGACTAGACCAACCGACTTATAATACTTAATAAATACTTAATAATGGCAAAAAGCACTTTATTTGTTGTCCCTTAAGAAACATTTTATGTCTACATGTTATTAAATAACATGTTGGTCTGTCCATTTCTAAATGGCAAATAATGGTCGTAAGTGTATGATAGTATCTGATGATTTGTAATTTTGTTAAGTGCAACTTTTGCTATTAGAACTTCACCTCAAACACATTTTTATGTTAAAAAAAAAACAAATAATACTGAGAACCTTGTTATTTAATTATATATTATTTCATATAAATAAATAGACTTTTGAAATATACATGTTATGTTTGTCTATAATAACCATTTTATATTATACAGAAAAAACGTGAAAATTTTCAAAGTACATACTTAGGTGCCTACCTAGTTACATATATCTAGCGTAACATTATTCCGGATATACCAGGTCTACGTTATTGCACGGTTGTGGGTCACATTGCCTATTTATAAAATATGATTGTAGCTGTTAATAAGTAATAAAAAAGAAAAGGTTTGATAATTGCCATCTTAATTCGACAACAAAAATATGAAAAACTATTTTTGTAACGTCTAATGGTCTCGTTCTCAGTGGCGCTTAGTACTTTGAAGAGTCAACGAAAATTAGTTTACAGGTTTAGAAGTTTATATGCTTGCATAATGATAGTAATATACTGTTATTAGGCAGTAAAATATAATCACTCAATATAAAAATATGATTGGAAACAACCCATTAATAAATCGTGTGTGGAAAATGTATATTCCTGGTGAATAGTTCGTGGCAAATGTGTTTACATTTTGCTATATTTTATCAACCTAAAATTGTGCCCACAATCAACTTTGAGAAATAAATTTGAATACTAAAGAAACTTATAACAAAAAAAAGTCAAATCTTGAATTTCGTAAAAAACGGTGATATATAATCTACGAAGCAACATCGAACATTACAATCATATTTTATAATCGGCATAAAACAGATACAAACTACTAACCTATGTATATATATTTGTGTAAGTACGGGACAATTTATTCTGATCACCCACAGCAGCCATGTTTGTCTGTTTGTTTGTTTGAAACTTCGGAACAGGACAAGACATCGGTGCTAAATTTTACAAATGAGATCAAAAGGTATATTACTTTCAAAACAATGCTCCTTGAGCATACTAACCTAACCGTTTGAACAACTTTACAATATACATTAATAAAATTTAGTTTTTCAATGTTTATCTCTTTTATAATCTATTATTTAATTTTCGAACCGCTTAGCTACATATATTTTTATGACGTAATTTTAGTAAAAATCTTTGAAACCAAAATCCCATACTTTTACAATAAATGTTTTTTTAACGTGCTTGTTGCAGGAGTCTACTAAAATTACGTCTTACTTTTCATAAAATTCGTAATACAAAAATTATAATAATATTTATATAAAAAGCTAGTCAAGCCAGTACGAAGCTATTATATTAAATTTTCATTATGTTCAAAGGCGATAAAAGCTAATTTTAAATAATTACTTAAATTCGACTGCCACAAGAACAATCATTCATTTTAGAACATTTTAGAAGGCAGTGAGATTTGTTTCAAATACATATATTTTAAATTTTCAATTTATCATCAGATTTTTACCGTCCTTTAGTACCATTTAAATTTGATATATTTTATCATTTCGATGACATCCCTAATTATCGATTTTTAGCACTCTTACATATGGCAAGTGGGTACCGACACCAAAATAAAACAAACCTAACAATCCACATGTAAACAGTCAATGTACCAATAGGCTTCATTATAATTAACACGATAACTCATGATTTTAAACAAGTAACTACTAAACACATACAATGTATGGTGATTTTTTTTCTTTCATAACATATTTATAAAAATACAAATAAATTCATTTCTCTAAACTTTTTAATTTGGCTTTAGAAAATATATCGATACTTTAATATTATTTATATTAAAATTGCACAGTAAATATACGAATCAACATTGTGACAGACGCTGACGTCACAAGACGTTGCCCGTGTCAGCGGTGCGACTCCCTAACAAACAATTATTTTTATACACAACCTAATCTTTTACTCGTATGGTGGGTAGCTGCGAATGTAAAAATAAACAATACTTAAATTAATTTCGTACAATTAAACCTATCGACGACGGACCTAAACAGACGAGAGTGCACCGCGACACGCACACAGAAATTTAAACGTTACTAGGTGGTCGACGACACGGCGGCGACACGACCCCGGCGCGGACCCGCAGCGTGGGGACGAGGGTGAGGCTAACGGAGAGTGTCGGGGGCGGGTCTCGCGCGAGGCTTACGCTACAAAGCGGTCTTGAGGCGGATCTTTTTGAGGCGAGAGGGGGATGGGTGGGGGAAGGAGCGCCGCTTGGGGGCGCTGGTGAGGGCCACGCCACTCGGCTCCTCCCAGGACCCGCCCACCTCCGACGACGAGGAGGACGCGACCGTGCGCCCCCTGGCGGAGCCACGCATCGATCGCGAGAAGCTCCTCTTGCTGAGTTTCGTCGAGAGGAGTGAGGTCCGCGGGCTGTCTGCATCTTCAGCCGACCGGCGTCCGAGTTTAGCCTTCACGACGCCCCCGACCTGCGTCTTGCTCGAGTTTGGTTTCCGAATCGCTAAAATATTCCGCCGCTTCGTCGACAGCGTTTTCGGCTTGGGCTCGTTCTCCACAAGGTATTTGGAGGCGGTCTTGACTGGTTCGTTTTGAGGCTTCTTGGCGTACTTCATGTTTAAGTTGCTAATGTCATGTCCCGAGCGCTGGGGCAGCAGCGGGGGACTTCGCTTCCGTTCCGAGTCGGTCTTGGCGCCAACGTACGTATTCTCTTTCCGTTCGTCCGTTATCTTGCCTTTTGACCGCGCGTACAGTGGCAGTCTGGTCGGCGAAGAGGTCTTCGGTCGGAGCCGAGACATCGTCAGCTGAAACCGAATAAAATATTCAACCTCATTGTAACGTATAAAAGACTAAGCACAATACACCAACTCCACATTAACCCAATCCGACCAAATCATGACAAACCATTTAAATAAGAACTTTATTTCGTGTTACTTAAGTACACATTGGATCTGATAAAAATTGACTATATATTGACTGCGGTCATCGAAATTTTAACCATAACTCACGGAATAAAGTCGATATTGCATTATATGATTTTAAACTTTCATTATCGTGGACAGTAAACATTTAAAAAAAAAAATTAAACGGGTTACTCACAACTATTGTTACTTATACAGATATTTCGATTCAGTTGCATGGCTCATTGTCACGGTAACCCGGTCGCGAGTAACCCGTTAAAAAGTTAAAAAAAAAAAGATATTACATTACTTTCATTTCATTTTACTTTAATCAGAGTAGATTTGGCAGAGTCGATGTAAGTGCAGTCTATAAAATATCAAGATACAATACAATCCACCTCACACCCGTTAGTTTAGTGCATGTTTTATGGTGTTACTTGACATGGAACAACAATATCACTCTGACATTAGTTCTTACCCCGATCGAATTAAAAGGCTGGTGTTTTTATAGAAGTTTAGGGTGATTTAGCACTGAAAATTAAAAAGGAATGTTACAAACAAAAAAAGTAATACATTGCAGAATAGTTGCAGTGTTGTTAGCACGGTGTCTTTGGTAATGTCACTTGCAATGGGTTAGGTTGTGGTTTGTACAAAATTATGTTTTGAATTATAATTGACAGGCCGATTGGTCTAGTGGTTAGTGAACCCGACTGCTATACCGGAGTTCGTGGGTTCGATTCCCACCCAGTTAAAACGAGTAGGAATGTTTGTTTTGTGTGTCTGGGAGTACGAATCTATATAAATATTTATTTTAAAATATATATGTTTATCAGTTGTCTAATCACCATAGCTGACGCTTAATTTGGGGTCTTATGGCCGTGTGCGAGTTGTCCAAAGATATTTATTTATTTTATACAATATATAATTTAAATCATCCTAATTAATATTTTATATCAATAGTTAATAATAATTTGAGTTAGTGTGAGCAAGTTATATGAACTTCAAAAACAATTTCACAATTGCATTGTTTTCAATTTTTCAATTTATGGATGCAGTTATACACGAATTTTGTTTAAAACTATTATTACTCTTGTTGTTCTCCATTATTTTAAATTTATATACCATTTTTGTAATACTGTTTGAAATCGTGTATTTTTATGCAATATTTGAATTTAAAAAATATGTAGGAAAGCAAGTTCATGGATATTGTGTCAGTATCTAAATATCTTTTAAATTACAAAGAAAAAAAACAATAATAATTATCCATGTAATGCAGGAGTATTTGCTGTATTATTACTTATTAAGAATAAGATGTTTAAACAAATATATACCTACATATATAGACAAGAAATCACACTTAAAAAAACCAAAACAAAAATACTCTTTATCACCAATATGGCAGCTATAATCCATAATTAAACTTTTAACGATAATTTTATTATAATTATTATGATTATGATTTTTAGCTTAATTTGGAAGTGTGCACTAAGCTCAAATAGACGGTACTCACGATATGTTGCACACCGAAATCCGTGACCATGTATCATGCCACTGTACCGAAATATAGCTAAATATATAACTATCGTGTGTTCCTCGTATTATAATAAAATTGTACTATACTCGCAGTTACGTATTACGTAATATAGATATATAGTCCGTGTTTATATTTTACGCTATCTTGTACACAAAACAAGATGTATATTAATAAATGGCGTTACCCGTATAATGTTGCAGCAAATAAGAAAATAATGATATTCCACCATGGTCTTACATGTTATCTACTTGCGTTCTCTTAAATTAACAAAAAAACAGATTATAGCAAGATATAGATTATAGAGTTTAACGTTTGAAGGTATATCAAGAAGAAAAAAACTAACTATTTAGCAAAGTTGTGCGTTTGAGTTTGTGCCAAGATAAAAAACGACCTATAGTATTATGTACATGTCTTATACACATATATACACAACTTATGTGTATGGGAAGCGTGTGTGTGTGTGCATACCTGAGGGCGCATGGTGCGCGTGTGTGCTCGCAGCCAGTCGCGCAGCGAGGCCAGGTTGCGGTGCTCGGAGCCCGGGATACGCGAGTTAGGGTGCTGCCCTGTCAGATCCAAGATGGATGCGCCTAGCGACCGACCCACCTGCAGACGGTTATTATTGGATCAATGATATTATAACTATAGATGTGATACGAGCGACTTAAAATCGCACCCGCCAAACTATACTTATTGATACACTTCTTATTCAGTCTGTCAATAGTCGTCGCTGAGACGAATCCAGTTTAATACACATGTAAAAAATGCCAAAAAAGTATTTAAATCTATTAAAAATAATAAAACCAAAATAAAAAGGGGATTGATAGGTACCACAGTTAAATAAAAAAATATTATATTTAATGACATATTACATCGTATAATTAATATTAAAATAGTTATTAATTGTTTGTCACATGCCAAGCGTCACATGTACATGTACGTACATTGCTGTACATGGGCAAAAGTGTACATTAATCTCACCTTTGTTCACCTGTGCTCAAGATTCGTGCGGCAAGTAGCACAAATAGTATTTAAAAATAGACAAACACACATAAATATTTTTCAACCGTCACATTATTTAAACCTTAATAGACGATTTGAAATTATCATAAAATTAATGAATACATCCATAACTGCAACAAAGTAGATAGAGCTGCCATGTTTGGTAACAATGCACGAAATCCGAGATCGACTCACATTTGGCCATGTTTTGTACTCATACATATATCACAGGCTCATGATCCACGTACGTAATAAGGTTTAAATATATCTAGGAAATACATAAAAAAGTATTAAGTCTAGCAGTGAACAGTACTCGTAACATCTAGTATATTTGCTTAAAAATAAATTAAGCTTTTAAGTAAGCAATAAGAATATCGGAAGATTTTTGAAGAGATTTCATAATAAAACTAACAATTTTTAATACTACAACAGGAAATACAGCTGAAGTATAACTTATATATTTGATCGAACAACAAATTGCATGTATATATGTACGTGTTACATAATGTGAAATTTAAACAAACCTTCATTGGGTCTATCTCTTCGAAAATCTCCGAATTCTTACCGCGTTGTCTTACCTGAAACGGTGTTAATGTATCTGAAAAAATTCTTTCTCAACAATTTTAAAACCTAATTAGTGCCAACCAATGAAATTAATAACCTATGCCTACAATATATTCAAATGTCTTTTCACTATGATATACGTCCTAAAAAGTTTGAATTTAGTCCTATAATATAATACTAAGAAATACTCATACATACATAAACTTCCTTTATGGATAGCAGTGAAGTTCAGTCGTTGATACTTCGCCTTGAAGCAAAGTTTAGATTCAGACGTACGCTATTATGTTTCCAGTAAATAAAAAAATACTCAACTAACATGCGACTAACTAACTAATATGCGACAGGGTGCATATGTTCTATCTATACAAATATAACTATTAATACCTTCATGCAGCCTACCCGTGTACATGTTGGCATTGCATTTACTTCTTTATAAATATGTAGTTTGTACATACTAAATGCATTTACATTCTTCCTGAAAAAGTGCGTCGTAAATGTGTCTCCGCAAAACCATAAAGCTTAAAAAAAAGCTTTTACTTCCTAAAAAGTAAAAGCATTAGTACAAACTAAATGCGTTACTTCCTAAAATTGTGGTATTTATACAAACTGAATGCGGTTACTTCCTAAAATGTGTTGTTTGTACAAATAAAATGCTTAACTTCCTAAGAATTTGGTATTTCTATAAATTAAATATCATTATCTCCTAGCATTTAACGCTGTGGTATTTGTACAAACTAAAAGCTAGAACTTCCTAAAAAATTGGGATTTGTAAAAACTGTATGCGTTTACTTTCTAAAAATGTTGTATCTGTACAAACTAAAAGCGCTACGTCCTAAAAATGTTTTGTTAGTAAAAACCAAATGCGTTTATTTCCTAAAAATGTGGTATTTATGCAAAATAAATATGATAAAGTCCTAAAAATGTGGTATTGGTACGAACTAAAAATGTTTACGTTCTAAAAATGTGGGATTTACATTTACCACGTTACAAGAGTGAGATGTATGCAGATTAATTTACCTCCTCAAATATATACGGCGTGTATTTGGGCGGGGCGGGTGTGCCAGGGGTGTGCGGCGCGGGCACGGGCGTGTCCCTCAGCGGCGGCGGCAGCACGTTCACCAGACGGCCCGTGTTGTAGTTGCATTCTAACGTGTAGGAGCGGACGAGGCCGGTCGCTTTCAGTACTGCCACGCGGCCCGAGCCTTCCCGAGACATGCCGTCGCGACGGTCCCTATTATTGTCATGTTTAGATTTACTACTGATTTTTGTGTATAAAGGAGAGGTGTGTGAGGCTTTTAGTGGCCGATGATGTAATGAGAGTATTTTTTTTTTCTTAATAATAGATTAAAATTAATTAAAATACAATAATTCATGTATGATCATAAAAAAACCATATTACACCATCAAACAGCACTGAATCAATGTGGTAGATTATGCTCCAGGCTTCCTCGATCACGATAAGAGTAAAAGCCAAATTAAAAGACATAAAGACCTCATTCCCAAATTTTGTTCTGGTTCTGTTATCAGCTAAGAATATATAACGCTCGATTATATCTGTCTTTATCTACATATGTGTGTGTGTGTGTTTGTGTGTGTTTGTTTCTCTCTCTATTGCTGTGTGTAACTCACTTGAGATACATGTTCCTCTCGGTGAAGTTGCAGGAGGAGAAGTGAAAGTGCAGGTTGTTGAGCGACATGATCCGCGGCAGCAGCATGCACTCCACACATCGATCAACGTCCTCGAAGTGGTTGCCGTACATGAAGATACCTAAACACCATCATTATCTTTGGATTCAAGTAACTCTTACAGGATCTACCGACCGATTCTCGTTACAAAAGTCGTAGCGTTTTAGTCGTTGAATCGCTTGTGGTATTCACATTCGTCAATCGGCTTCCAACTGCACCCCAACGACATCGAAAGATTTTCGTCAACTGTATTCCGACACTATAGAGTTGAAGTTCTATCGAAGCGCAGTAAATACAAATGTGAATACCAAATTCCAGCTTAGATGGAACTTCTAAACTTGACTTTTTATCTTTGAAATTGATAATACCGATAATTGGTTGACCGATCACAGTAGCACATTTTTAAAGTGTTTGCGAAGTCATACATTTCAATTATTTTTTATCTGTTGAGTTCATTTATACATTTATACAAATCGTGTGCATCTTTTGGATGTAGAACTTTAAAAATGACTCTAATATTCGTTCTAACTTTCGATTTTTATGTACCTAATGGTCGAAAAGGTATCGAAATTATATCTACCAACCTTTTTTAGAAGCGTGACCATGAAGATCAATGTAGAGGTAGAGGCCAGACTCCACTTCCTTGGGCGGGCGGGGCTGCGCGGCGGGCGGAGGACCCGGCTTCTTCTTCACTAGCTTGTTTGCCGCCGACTTTGGCTTTTCTTCTTTTACTGGCGATGTTTGGTGCTAAAAATTGTTGTATCACTAATTTAGTATCATTTTCGATTATATATCTTATCCGGGCGTATATTGGCCCGGCTTGCGAGCTATAATAACCATTCTCCAACTTAAGTTGTCCTATTGTCTGCCAAGAAGGAAGAGACAGAAACAAGAGAAGCAGTACATAGCTGAAGTAATATGAATCAATAACGACATCTACTGATCACAGAAACACCAACAACATATGGTTTGTTATTGTTAGGATGGGAAGGAAGACTGAAGGACATGAAGAACAAGAGTGGCTTCACGTGACCCACTTTTTTTTTGTTTCTTAGTTGATGACCAAACATTGTGTAATTTTCCTACCTGTAAGCTCAAGAGATGCAATATTATGATGCGGAAGACTGCGTTCTTTAAATAAATAGAGATCATTTGGGAAAACCGTAAAAATAAAGCTGTATAAAGTATTTCTCAAGTGTGAACGAACAAGCGGTATAAAGTACTTCTCAATTGCGAACATGCTGTATAGTGTTTCCGTCAAGCCGTTACCTTTGGCACAAGCGCGTCCGTCTGTACGTGCGTGGGTCGCACCGCGTCCGCGCTGTCCCCGCCCGCACTCTGAGCCGACGTCGTCTCTACCACGTTCTGTATAATATAACACATTCCTATTTGTTGTTTGTAATATTTGTTGATTTTTGATAATGCTGTTACATACCTAAGGTTGACTGGTAGATAATGCTTTTTTAGCATTAAGTTCGCCTTTTGTCCCAATTTTTTTGTTGGTATCAAATAAAGAATAATAATAATAAATAAAGCGCACAAAATAAATAATGTGATTCACAAACAAGAAGTCTTATTAGTACACATATGACTAATGAAAATGAAATGATAGAAAGCTGAAGAATTTGTTTATTTGTTTGACCGCATTGCGCTCAGGAACTACTGGTTCGAATTGAAAAACTATTTTTGCGTTGGATGGCCCATTTACCAAGCAAGGTCTTGGCTATATAACATCATTCTACGACCAATAGCTATAAAAGGGTATATTACAAAAAAGAGAAAAACGATACATTTTTCATAGCTTCCATTGCGTGCGTCGTGTAAAAAGCTAAAAAAAATATGATGACACACACATATGCACTCATACAAGCACGCACACGCCCTTACATAATTCCATATAATAATAAATACTTACGCTAACAATCTCCTCGTTCAGCTCCGATATCATGTATCTCTTGAAGCAGTTTGTACAAAAATACTCTGTCTCTCTTTCCTGTGTCCTTTCAATTTCTTGAAGCTGTAACAAATATTAAACAATATTTATTTATGAACTAGCTGTAACCGGCGCGCATTACTACGCATCAACTCCTCAACCATGTGTCCGATCGACACTATCTTGATATATGTTTAACAGAGAATTCTGAACAAAGTTGCTAAAGACATAAGTGCTCTATAATGGAACACATTATGGTTTTGAAATCACAACTGTGCAGATAGGTGTTGCTTCTGTTGGTGTGTTAACAAATCACCGGACAGGAAAGTAAGGAATAAGTTTAGAACCTAACGTAAATTGCAAAAATCACATGTTTTTTTACTATCTACCACTCTATCACTTATTATCAAGTTGGATAGTAATCAAGCACTAACTTGTTTATGTACAAATAAATATTTGATTTTAAAAGTAAAACCAGTTTGTATCTAGTTAGTAACAGTACAAACGATACTAGTATAGCCTAGTTTCAGCACTAATACAGTACGTATTATTCCCGGTACTATACTACTAATATTGATGACCGAGTACAGGAACTGTAATACCTGTCGTTCTTGGTCATCAATCTGTTGTCTCTGTTGCTCTCTATATTCGTCTATAGAATGACACGTTGTTGAGTCATCTCGAATCTGTACAATAATAAATAAATAAAACAAATATGTATATCAGAACAACCCACACGGCCATCTGATTCCAAACTAAGCATAAGCTTGCACTATGTTGATTACTTACAAACATAGAAACTTACAAACATAGAAATAAATACCATATTTTTAAATACATATTTATATGGAGATTTTATCACACCGAGATATAATGAAATGAAAAGTATTTATTTCTTTTTAGGAACCAATAGCTCACTTAACGAAAGTCAAAAATTAACAATTAAAAATTCCTACATCAATTAAATATAATAACAAATAATTTTTAAGAAAATTATATAAAGAAGAAATATTGGAGAGCAATGCCTATCCATCATCAGCTTTATAATGACACAAACTTATAGAACTGATATATTCCTGCTCTGGGTGGGAATCGAATTCACGACCTCTGGGATTAGTAGGTTCACTAACCGCTAGACCAACAGGCCTGTCAACAATAAACTACTATTAGGACAAATGAGTTCAGCTTGAAGAGAAAATAGAAAAAAATAGAGATTGACCATAGTGGCGCTGTATCCCGGCACCATGGACGAGATGCCGGGCATGGACCGCTCGAGGTGCCGCACAGCGCGCCGGCATTCCGCGCACCAACCCATGCGTACCCGTGACGTCACTTCCGCGGCTGCCGAGCTGTCACTGTCAAACCGTGGAAGTTTATTATTTACAAAAAAAAACATTTTAATTTCAATAATTTACCTACACGCAATCTCTTCATAAGCTATTGAGTAAAAAAATAACAACTTGAATACAAAATCTGCGATTATTTAGGAATAACAATTGATTATAATGTGGAATAAAAACTGTCTTACTATAAATTTGCTACTATTCAGGGATAAAAACTGTAACTACAATTTTACTTCTAATCAGGGATATAAAACTAACTACAATTTTGCTACTATTCAGGGATAAAAACTATCTAATCATAATGTTGCAACTATTCAGTTATAAAAACTGTCTAATCATAACGTTGCAACTATTCAGGGATAAAAACTATCTAATCATAATGTTGCAACTATTCAGGGATAAAAACTGTCTAATTATAAGTTTGCTACTATTCAGGGATAAAAACTATCTAACTATAATGTTAACATTTTATAGGCAACTAAGCTATATCGGATTATAGATATTGGAATATTTTAAATCAAAATATTGATATAAATATGTTAAAACTTACCCGGCAACAGAGGAAGAAGACTCCATGAGCAAGCTGATGCTATTCTTCAGCGTCTCCCGTAGGGGCCTTAGCGGGTTAATGCCCTGAAGGTTAAGCTCCTCGCTGGTGCTTAGGTGGACCGTGGAGCCCAGACAAGATCGCAGCAGCGCACCGTCCAGCAATGACCCAGTCTCCATGTTGGTATTGGACTCTCTGGGTGACGTGTTGCTTGTTTGCGACGGCGCTTCTTGTAGCTTCATGTCGAAAACCTAGAAAGATATTTTTATAAGGTTTTCACTTATTGTCTTAATTTTATTGACAATGACAATTACGGCGGTATCGTGTCAGTTACATACACGTTAATGGGGAAAGGCTCAATATGTGCAACAGATTGAGTACAAGGAGGATGACGTTAACGTGTGTAAAAGTGTGACATCGATGACAAGAGAGGCGTCAACAAAGTATGACATCGATGACGTCAACGAATGTGACACTGAAGACAAGGAGAATAGGATTGCGGTGGACACGATTAACTCGTAACTTTATTGACTTCATTCAGCTGTAAAGACAAAAGTAGAGAGATAATAAACGAAAAGAAGCCTTTGATTTGTTTTTTTATTTTATTCCCCTAATAGTTAATCTTCATTTTGGTGGAGTCAGTGCTTTTTTATATTAATTTATTGTTTATATATATTTGTGTGTGTAGGGCTTTGTAATGAAAGAAGTATGATGTTTAATATGTACTTTGTGAGTCACCCCTTTTAGAAGACAATACAAAACACATTAAATTAATTTAAAAGTGTGGTTATATTCGAGACATTTCTTTATGTTACACACTTTACAGTAATTTTCCAAAGGCGCCGATATTAATTTTACGTGGTATTTAAAAAAAGCTTTAGATAAAATATTAATGAAAACTGATGAGTACTTATAGCCTCGTTGGATTTGATAAATTCACAATCTACTGTTATCAGATTCTACGTTAATTAGAACATTAATAAACCATTGGGAAGGCCTTATGGCTTAGTTAGTAGTGACCCTGTGTGCAAATTGAGGGATCTCGGGTTCGATAGAAGATTGAGGCATGTGATAGATGAATTTTTGTTCTCGGGTATTAATGTTGTGTTGTTTGGAATTGTCTTCAATCCAGTACTGTCCCACTACTGAATAAGGGTCTTTCCTCGTATCGAGGCCTAGAGCATACTCCACCACGCTGCAATGCGGCTTGCCAGGTATACTAGTGCCTATATATATACCTTTAATATGTACAGGCACGTATTGACAGCTATATTTTATATCTTAGTTTGCAATAGGTATAATTTACAGATTACATTATATATGTCAAATTATAATTAAAATTTTAGTGCAATCATTTTATGTACGTGCCAGCGCATCAGCCATGCTGCTCCAGCATTTCACATATCTTATGTATGGCACTTCCTCATACAGTATATGAAACCTTACTTTTTTTTTACCTAAAGCAGACAAGCGAGACGGGTCACCTGATGGTAAGTGATCACCGCCGCCCATGGACACTGGCAACAGCAGGGGCATCGCCAAGGAGTTGCCAAGAAGTAAGTGATGGACCCGCTACTCGAAGGACCCCATATCATTTTCCTTTGGAGGGACACCGATGAAGGAAGTTCGTTACCTGTTCCGCCAAGTTGGCCGCCTCGCCAGTCAATGACTTGAGGTCTCTCTTGGTGTTATCCACCGACGATTGCTTCATAGTGGAAGAGGATTTGTTCACAGACAACCCTTTAGCAGACTTCTCTCGCTTGTATGGTGTCGAAGACGCATTGTTTTTTTTCGTTTCAGTTATCTAACACAAAATAAATGGTTACAAACTTATATAAAAAAGAAAGAAGAAAAAAATATATACCACATTATTTATATGTATAAGTACGTACAGTTTTTTACGTCATTATTTCCTACAAATTACATGGTAGCATAATGTTTCCGAAAGTAACGTGGTCACCGTTTCCCTGCTATCTCTGTTAGTTACCACAATCGAGAATTTTTGTAAGAGAACTTGGGCATCCCATCCAAGTGAAGCTACTTACGAAAAAGTACCTCAATATTACTTAATCATGTGAAAAATAGGCTACAGGGAAGTTGATCCGAAAAATATAAAATTTTGTATAAAAAAATATATGTATGGTAATGTAATATGTAGGGTAATGTTTAAATGAGTATTTATATTATAATTTGTTAAGTTTTTAAATTTTATAACAAAAAAAAATTAACTCACTTCAGACCCCTCATTAATATTCTGTATGCTGCGTGATGTATAACTCTTGTCTTCCCCAATAGGGTCTTCTTCTTTTTCACTTCCGAAGTGATAATATCTGAAAAAATATATTGAAATGATTATATATTCTTACCCATACATATTAAGTGTCACAGTCCCAAAATGTCGATTCAAATGTGTCAAAAGCCTGATACCCAAGTCTAAACTCCATCTCAATGCCTTTAATCAGAACATCAATAAGTGACATTGAATTTGGCGTATTGAAATAAATGTTAAGTACCCGTGTTTTTATGCTAAAAGAGAGCAGTAGTTCATTTGATGGTATGATAAAGAGAAGCTGAACTGATATACACAGCTGAAGCAACTGGGGTCAATAGCTTCAAGGGGGCCATTAATGCCCACTAGAGTGGATTGATGGATTGGTGGAACTGGAGTTAATAAAGACGTGAAAAAACCCTTAAAATCATAAAAATACACAATATTATACATATGAAAGGAGGATGTCTGAATTAATGATGAGGAGGGAGATGAATGGAAAAAAAGTACAGTATCAATAAAAAATGCAGTCATATCACCTTATAAGAGCCCGCGACGCGTACACCGACGGATGATATATTAACGAGGGGTTAAGATACACCCGGTTCAAATTAACCCCTCTCGTATCTGTCCTATAGTGACCTCGAGCTACTCCGTCAGGGTTCAGGAATGGGATCATCTTGAACACATAGTACTTGCGAAGGTGGATCGCTATGGGATCATTCCTCGTCAACAGGAGGTTCAGGAACCCGTTGAATACGAAACTTGACGGAGTTTCACCTGGGTGCACTCGCGCTGATATGAAAATTATCTGTGAATAAACGTAAATTATCATTATTTAAAAGAATACATTATAGTTAGCATTGATAGCCTAGTTTAAACGATGGTCTCCCGAACGGGACGTCGTGGGTTCAAATCCTGCGGCGCGCACAATTTTCAACATTAGGTGCGTATCAGAAGTTGATTATCACTTGCTATGGTGAAGGAAAACATCGTGAGGAAATCTGCACTCCTGAGAGTACTCCATAAGAGTAGTATCGGTTATTAGAGTTGCGTGTTGCAGGATTTGAACCGCAGTTGTTCAAAGCACTAGGCAGTCACTGCTACAAATTGCATTACATGCAGGTATGTGATATACGCAATGAGTCAATACCTTTTTATTCTGAAACTTGAACGGCCTATCCTGGTTATCAGGAAACAGATGCTTTAACCGTTCTTCTCTTTCATGTGTGATGCCGTGATGCGAGGTTATAGTCAATAGATCTACTCGCCGACCTGAAACAATATCGAAAATTACGTGCATTCAATCCTACTAATTTAAACGCGAAAGTAGCTCTGTTTGTTTGTCTGTTACGCTTTCACGTCTAACGCAATGTACCGATTTTGATTTAAATTGGTACAATGATAGACTAGAATTTGAAAAAGAAATGAGAGTACCTACTTTTTTCGCGAAATTAGGCTTGAAAAGTTTGAAGTGAATATATAATAAAAATATGAATTAAGGATCGATGTAAGTAGGCAGAAATGACTCTTTGAGTGCAGTGCATACTTTTTAAAGTTTATTTAAAAATGTTTGTATGTTGATCATTTTGTTACCACGAGCTTACCTTCCAGTGAGTAGATAAGACACTCTCTGTAATAATATATATCATCAGGAGACTGCGGAGGAGGTAATGGCAGCATTTTCAAGTCAATTGAATTCAGTGCTATTTGCAATTCAGCAAATGAGTATGGGTATGTGAAAGCAAAGAATGTAGTTGCTTTTAAATTCTCCGATGTTCTATATTTGAAACTCAGTGTGAAGGTATTGTCATCCGTCTGGAATAACAGTAAAGCTGTTTAGAGAGAGACATACAATTTCTTAAATGTTTAAATTGGCTGTCCCATTTCAAAATCTACTAACAAACATTTTTTACAGAAATCATTTTATTCCATAACATTGCTATCCTAATAAATCCCCACCAAATACAAAGATATAGCGTATTGTACTCACATTGAAGCATATATATGTAAGCATTAATACCAAGTATTTGCACCATTTACATCCTCGTGAGTACTTTAAAACCTAGTCACTATAAAACTTTATAATGTATTTGCAGGAGAGCCTGTAGTTTTGTATTAACCCATACTAGGTTATAAATGGGACAGCTAATTAATATTGATTAGGTAGTCTACTATTGATACCACTACTGGCATATTAGAAATATATTAGACTTTAATTGTTACGTAATTTTTGTTGCATTAGCACCTCCATGCTTTGGAGGGCACATAAAGCCTTCACTCCCTGTTGTTCATTTGTTATTGTCAAATAATAGCAGTCTTTAAACTTTACTAAGGTTTTCAGGCGATATACGACTAAACTCTCCATCAATACACACCATCCACCAATACACACTAAAAGGCTTCTTCGGTCAAAAGGAGAGACTCAAGTCCAAGGAGTGGGTTATTATAAGGTAGAAGAATCCAACATTAAGTGTTTAATACCGAGTGAACAGGACGGTCACGTATCCTCTCCCATTGAGGTTTCCCAGGAAGTGTACGAGTCACTGGTGCCATTCCTTGGTTGTACATTTTGCCTTGTTTGTTAAGATTTATGAGATTCAACCGCACCTTAAATGAATACAATCTTGTAACAATTTGTTTTCAACAAAATAAAATTGACAAAAATAAGAATCTTATAAAAAAACAATTAAAAGACTTGTACAAGTATATTCAGATTTAATTTAGTAACTCTGGCTTACATTGTGATAAATGTATTGACAATATAAATTGATTTCGAGACTTAATAGATTTCTGAATGTTAGAGTAATGAATATACATGGTATAGAATGAATATGCAATTTTACATACCAATACATTGTGCTCGCTTGCCTGTACACCAAAGTAGAACCAGGTTCGATTTCCATTTTCAAACTCCGTACCTGCACAGTCAGGACGAGTCCAGAGATTGAATTCATAGTCTGGAGTTTCTGTGGAATTTGTTTTGGGGTTTACGGCAGGAGCTGAGAAAAATTAATAAATTGCTAATTAAGGAACGCACATTAAGTTTTTCATAGAAACTATTAGTGAAAAATATTTAGCTGTTCAGTGTTGACATCAAAGATTCCTAATATACATACTAGAATATACAATATTCTGTTGTGAGAACCTTGTGGCAGCTAGACCGATAATAGAAGATTCACAAGACACCAATAAGATACCCCATGTGTGGATGGAATGGATAAGATAAATAACTCTTTATCAATAATACCCAAAACCATAGCAAATATTTATCTTTGACATAAATATCGCACTAGCTGTGAGTCAAATTCAAGACAACTCGCTTTGTAAACAGGGTCACTGCCAATGAGGATACAGGGGCTTCCAATTTTTTGTGAATCTACTTAATAATGAAACTGTTTTCTGGATCTACGCAGAGCATTTATTAGTTAGATATTTAATACTAGGAACGATATTGGACTTTGCCTATCTTCATCAATCATGTGTGCAGTTGCAGTTATAAGAAGCTGTGAAGACTCACCGATTAGCTCCGTCGGCACCCGCTCGACATGTCCGAGGTTTCCAGAGTCAAAGTTATGTATAAAATAAAATCCACCGCACTCTATTATATTGTTGCGATCCATAACTAATTTTATTTAGGCTACATTATAATGATACAAAAACTAAATATGTCACTCTTGTCACCTTTATGTACGCTTCTACTTTACAATTTATTTGTTTGATAAAACCTTCGCTTGAATCTTCATGCTTGCCAATTTTTGAATGACACTCGGAAAAGTCAAAAATAAAAACTTCACTGTTTTTCTAAACAAAATTATGTAATTTTGTTGACATCGATTGACGGATAACAGCTGATTTGTTTTATTGGTGATCTCTTTAAATTTCAAACTGCCTACAAAAGCACCAAAATTAACTAAAAATTATTCTTTAAACATACAATAAATTTATATATAAAGCTATTTTGGAACTCGTTTATATTTATTACAGTCACTTTTTATTTGGAACAGGACTCTTTGCCATGACGAAATTAAATTCAAGATGGCTGCTGGCTGTACTACACAAAGCAAATTGTGTCAGTCAGACATGAAGTGAGCTGCCAGTGCTTAAAATAAGGTAATGAACTTTCTTAATGTCTGGTTTCTTATATATTTTTTAACGACATAATATACTATCTTATTTAGATACTATGTATATTATTGATAATATTTTCATGCAAAATATTATTAATAATAACTATTAATTAAGGTTGATACCGGTTGTGACATAGCGGTAGGTGTTGGGTAGTTGTACATTTCCTTTGCTCAATTGTCGTTCGTCTTCATTGAACTGCTTATGTTATTGTAAATGTTAAGGATTATGTTGAAAGCCAATTGGGCTTTGTTTTTACTTGAATTTATTATGAAACTATCGTTATCAACGATCATCTACTTATTCTTCATTTGAATTAATTGACGTTAGCTCATTATCACGTTGAGCCAACCCTTTCGAAAGTTTTCCTAATAAATTTATTGTTACATTGATATATCTAGTAGGTACTGTAATGTTTTCTGATTTCTAGAACCACCAGTTAGTTTAAAGTGGAAGTACACATGACTTAACGAGAATATGAATATTCACAATACTCACAAACCCATCTCTAAATCAAAAATCCATTTTCAGAGCCTTTCAGGGATTTTCCCAAAAGGTAAACTTCAATTACTTTTACTTTCTTAGTTTCTTGCCGTGACATTTACTTATAACTTTGTAGAAGAGAAAAGGAGGCAAGTAGTGTTGTGTCCGCGCTAGAAAGCGAATGGACGTAGAGAAACCATAAAGATTTAGGACTTTCTAAGGAACCCTAAAACATATTAGTGTACCTTTAAAAGTATTCTTTAGTTTTTATGAAATCTGTGTTTAAAGTATAATTTATTAAACATTTTAAAACGACGTCGAAAACACGGTTCTGTATTTGACTATTACTCGGAGCAAATTCGATCTGGAATGTTAATATCAAATCGTTGCAACTGTGATAAACAGGAGAATTCAACTTTTTGTTGTTGTTATCAGTTATTAACTCTTTTGCACCATTATATTTATTAAAAGTTTTACTTGTAAATCATGCTATTTGCTTGGCGACAAATGCATAAAGTGTATTAAAACCAAAATCAATGCATTATAGCAGTATAGAACAAAGTACTTCAAGGGTTGAAAGGTTGTTAATTTCTTAATGAAATTAAATATGTCAGAGTATGAATTTGTGAATGATATTGTGTGACTGGTATTTTATTGTGTGACTGGTTTGACTGTAGTTTTTACTTGTTCTTTGATCAATACTTTGTTTAGGAAATGGTTTTCAAAAATTTGTGAGTAGTAGAGGAAAAAAACTCATTCTTGTAAGTTTGTGAAAACCTTACAATTTTTTTATGCTTTGTTTATATTTATTCTGGATCGAAGTTGCATCAAGTATTGAATGTATATCGGTGATTTTCTTTAAAAAAATCCGATATCTATTGGGTTTGCTATGTTTCAAAGCGTATTTTACTACAGCTATGTCAAGATGATACGGATTATAGTTATAATAAGTATAATGTGACGATTATTCCTAGTGCCTCATTCAGTTAATTCGTCGTCAGATTATACATAGAGTTACGTCAGTGCCTTGATAGAGGGACTGATGAGCGGCCGCCCTATTAGTTGAATTTTGCAAACAGCGAGCAAGCAGCAAACGACAGCACGACTATTATGTGCCAAAAACATCCGATTACACACGTAATCGCTTGCTCAACGCTCGCTGATTAATATTGCACACTTTCTGCCATGAATCTAGTGCCAATACCTATTAAGTAGCACGATTGTCGCTGTCACATAATACGAATTTGCGATCTAGGAGCAATTATCGCCAAATTTTCGTAATCGCATTCCGTTTGCAATTTACTTCATAGAGCAGCGGTAGACAAGATGCGATCCTATAAAAGATATTTTCTTTTTGAGGTACTGAACCCTAAAATACTTCTTTAGCTCTTACACACGAACGGCACATTGGCGATGACGGATTTTGTGTAGTTGTTTGTAATTCTTAATGGTCTCTCACCTCTTATGCTTCTACTACCACTCGTTATGACTTCTAGTTGTCTTTAGTCAGCCTCCTGATTATAACATTGGTGTTGGTCTCTAGAGGCAAGGTACACTATATTAAACATTTAAAAGAAAACATCGTTTTAAACCAAAATTGTATTTTCATCGTCCTTACATCTATAACAATATTAAATAAGCTTAATTAAGTATACAATATTATAATAGGTTACTTAGGCGTGGCACTTATCTATGGATTATAAAAAATTACATTCCTTAAAACATCCAATAAGTAGGCCAATAAATGCCGTCATCACAAACTTATTCGTAAAATACGATATCAATACTACATACGTGTGGACTACATTGTTCCTTATCTACACACTTGCTTCCTACCAATTGTCTTTTGTGAGCACAATTTACTGATTGCAATATTAAAACGAAGCAGTAAAGATAGAACTACGCGAAATGGACGTGATGATGTGAATTTTGGCAACTTTTTTGGCTCGTTTACCAAATTATATATTATATATGATATAAGTAATCAAACCAACTTAATATTGAGGACAGTATAAAGATGCATGTATAAAATATATAAACAAAAATATCACAATTCGGGACTACACCTAAGTTACATGTTTCATACAACAACTATAATTTATTACAAATAAGTATAGTTAAGATAAAGACTACGTATTGTTATATATGTAAATTATACGTAATTAGATCTAAAAATATTTTAGGAACAGTAAAACTACTGAGCCAAAATTGTAGGATAATCGAGTTTAAATGTATGTAAATATATTACGGATTTTATTGTTAGTAACAAAATAATAAGCTATGGACTAGATGTCAACTAAACGAGCATTGCAAGACAGAAAAAAATACATATTTAAATTGATATTGCTTATGTGTGTAGTAGTGTATGAGCACAGGTGTTTGTATACTTAAGGTTGAATCAATGAGCAGGTATAAAAGTCATACAATCATACGAACACACAACATTTGAGCCACTTTTATCTCAGTGTAAAAGGTCTAACGTTCATAAGATTAATTCAATATGAAATAGCTAGTGTGAACAGAAGTTTGTGGAAATTGCATATAATTATTAAAATTGTAACGTTTCCATTTTAAGTAGTGACTTATTTAAATAGATGATGTAAATGCAAATGTAGCTTCATTTTTGTGATAAAACATTATTTTACTGATACATAAATTGTATTGTGGTGTTAAATTTCATAACATAATCGAGGTGTCAATTTTGTGAGCGCTAACGGAAGACGAGTGTGATAGTTGAGCAGATATTGTAATTTATTAGAACCATTTAACACGGACCCGTTTCCGAATGGGAGGTATTACTGCAATATTTGTCACCAGAGGGCAGCACTAGCACTGCATAATATAATACAATTGTTTTTCAACTTACAAACTGTTCGATTCGAAATTCAAAAGCATAATGTGATTTATATATATTTTCATATAGTATATCTATATTAGCAAAATCGCTAATATTCTAGGATTGTCACTATAAAATTAAGGAAAACAAAAGAAAACGTTGATTTCTATACTGTGTGTACTAGTGTCGCCATCTGCGCGAGCTTTGCGTAATCCTGCAGTTTATAAAGAAGCAACCTCAGTTTAACGACAAAATAATAAATTGTTCGCAAATAATTACATCATTCCATACAAACGTTGGAATGCATTTGAGTGTTCCACACTGAGAGGTTCGATTATACAGTTTAGATATTTATTTTATTTCACTCCATTTTTCATTCAAAAGTCACATAGTAAAAATTTGTACTTACTATGCCTCTACGCTATGCTTTCATTTGGTTTGAATTTCGCGATAATTTTATTCATATTTCAAATGTCTTTGAACCATATTGACTAATGTTGCCATTACTAAAATTGTTTGCGTATATATTTTTTTCATGTTATTTTATACAACACGATTGACAAAACATGAATGAAAAGTGCTTCTTTTCTCTATAAACTCTTTAAAAACATAGACATAGACGCACTGTAACTTCAACCTCTCGTAGGCCAGTAGATACTTTCGCTCTTCAAAAACTACATAAAACAAACACAGCAGTTATACATTATAAAATATTCAACAACGCATTTTTCACATTCTGGCACCGTTCACGTAAAATTCAAATTTATTCACGTCAATTTTGAACATTGTTTATTTATTTAACTAAATATAACATGAGGGTTAGCCCTTGCCCTCGTCGGGTATGGCGATGGCGACCGAAGGTGGCCGATGTCTTTCGGTTTTGGGAGCACTGCACAACTCGTCCGTGGTTGTCATTTTGCACTCCACTATTCGATAGTTGCAGTTCGTTGACCCGCATTCGAAGTCCGTATGTGGAACTGCGTTCGGGATACAATTGGCTAGATTCTTCGATTCCTCCTTGAATGGGGGACAGCTGAAAATAAATATATATATAAATGAACGCTTACATTCTCATACCACCGGACTGGGATCCCCGTGTTGTGGGTGGTTTGCCAGTTTAATTTATTTACTTGTTCTCCGTCGCAAACGCTCATCAGGGTTAATACCCTAATAATAATAATAAAATATCGACAACTGGAGTTTTACCGCGGACACTACATGACAGCTTAAATGTTCTCAATATTCACCCGTCCACATATATGCTTCTCCACAAAGCCATTATTAACACTTGTATAATTGTTAGGAAATTTTAATCCATTGAATAATAGCTTAACTACCACAATACTCTTAAGATCAACTAAACCCCGATTGTCGTTTGGCCAAAATCCCGCGGCATTAGATTTTACCCCAGAAATGGGAGCAAAATTAAATTTAACATATATATAATAATAATAATAGCGGAAATAATTCTATAATCTAAAGTTAAGTCAGAAAATTCTAATGAAAGTTGCTGAAGATGTATGTTGTCTATTACCTACCGCTTCAATGTCCTTAAAATGCAAATAAACAAACATAGATTTGTTTTTATATAGAGAAGTAAATCAATTCGAAACTGCCGAATATTTAATAAAACTGACAATACTTACCTCAATGGCGGCGGGGTTGGAGAACGAGACAGCGGGAAGCTGGCCACCTCCCTTGATATCGCTAGAGACTTGATTGATCCAAAAGTCTGCTCCGGGCTCAGCGGAGCTCCTAATACTGATGCCATACCACTGTAACAATAACACCAGCTCAGTTGCAATAACTATAGATATAGTTATGGGGAAAACAGGCACACTAGCAGATAGATCACCTGATTGTAAGTGATTACCGCCGCCATTAAAAATTATCAACACCAAATGGGTCTGTCACTAACGCGTTACCTGCCAAGAAAGAAATAATATACGGAAGAGAAAGAGACAAGGGAAGCTATGATGATGATCACCGTTGCCTGGGTCAAATGGTCAAGAGAAACCTATTGGTAAAAACCATTGGTAAAAACCAATAGGTTTCTCTATTGGTAAAAACCAATAGGTTTCTCTTGACCCTTTGACCAAACCTTACCATACCTTTTGGTATGTTGCGTACTGCTAAAATTATAACGTTTGCTAGTAACTTATTTTTGCGTTTTACCAACGAAAAATCAAAGCTGGTAACTGCATCATTGCCAGCTCTCTTATAAGCGAACTCTTTAACGTTAATAAAAGTAAATGAATCAATATTGTAATTAAAAAAATATGTCGGTTAATATTTCAGACGTCGTCAGCAAGCCTATACACCAGATAGAGTCAGATAATAAAGAGAGTGCCCATAATATCTCTTAGTAAGCTATAGAGAGAAAGTTAATCCTGTAGCATTCCCAACAAGATATGCTATAGGCACAGGTGAGTTGGCATAAACTCAAAAATAGATGGACTATACATCGTCACGTCAATTTCGGTTTTGTGTTGTTTCTTTTGAGAGAGGAAGAATCTAAAAATATTTTAAAGAACACTTCAATATATTAAAATTATCTCGTGGGAACAACCTTGGCTGCTGAGGTGATATACATAGTTAGTTTCAAGATATAACAGACTAATGTTTGTTGTCTTGGTATTCATGTATTTACGCTTTTCATGATTCATAAACTCAAATTACTTGTAAATATTCACTAACAGACGAATATTTTTCTGTTGAGGCGAATATTTGTCTAAGGTAGGTGTTCGAAGCGATTGTATGTATTTGCGAAGTAATTATTAGTCAGTTTGAATGATATCGGAGTTTTAAATACACTTATTGTCTTTTCACTGGAAATACCCCCCCACTTCACTTAACCCTTTCTTCACCCCCATTCACAATCCACTCCAATTATAGTGCATGATGGCCAAATGTTACACTAATATCTTTGATAATAAAGATCTTTCATACAAATTCTCATCCCCAATTTCAAACCGCTTCAAGCCATTTTTAGCAAAAAAAATTGTGTTTCTCCTCGAGTTCTATTCCAGTTCTGTAACAAGTTTCACTAAAATCGGTACAGTAGTTAAGGCGTGAAAAGTAAACTGACAGAGTTACTTTAGTAGGTTTTGAATTAGCGTCGGTGTTTCCGTTCGATTCCAAGTCTTCTAGTCAAGAGTGAATAGGCATTTACTAAGTTAGTGCGCTTTACCATCAGACTTCATCGCCATTTACCATCAGGTGGAATCGTGGCAAGCGCTTACTTATTTATGGTAAAAAATATATATATTAGTAGGGATGATTTTAGTCAACTCACACTACAGAATCGCTTGGCACTAAGAACGGCAACGGTGGGGGGCACGGCGGGTCGGAGTGCGCGGGGGACGCGGGCTCGGCCGAGCGCGGGCAACGCGGCGTGTCGCTCTCTTCTACCATGCCCAGCCAGCTACGACAGCGGCGCCACAGGCCACTGGGAGTGCCTGTTGTGGGATTTGATTTGGGAGGTTGATTAAAAGGAAAAAAACAATCAAAGAAGAAATAATGAATTAAAGGAAGATTAACAAGCTGATCTTCCGCAGGAATCAACACGCCACGAAAGTCCATGAACAAACACACTCGTATAATTGGATACACTTATTAAACTTTCCTTTTCAATTAATAAGCTGAGGGCTATACCACAAGCATTAGATTCAAAGTGCAACACTATTGAAACAAGGGCGATTCCTCTGATAAAAGATTTTTTTTATTTTTATTTTCAGTTGACTGTTCAAATATGAATCGACAGCCAAATAGGCAGCAGTGATTGTTTATTGTTCTTTCTACAAACTCTCCTAAAGTACGAAAGAAGTTTAATTTCACAGTTGAGTTAGAAAAAGAGGCATGTCTTGAAGTTAAAGAATTCTGCCAAGATGCCAAGTGCAGTCGATTTAAAAACGGGTATACGTTTGAAATTTAGCTTTAAGAGAGAAATAGTCTTTGTGCACTTACGGGAAAACTTCCTGCTATTTTGCGGGCTCATCGGGTAAAAGTCTCCATGTATAGGGCAGTGGAAAGCCAACCTGCGCTGTCTGCGCTGAGCCGCGCGCATTAGTATGCAAAGCACGATTCCTGGAATAGACATCAAAATCATTGAGTTTTCAACATAAGTGCTATAGAGGTGTTATCTTTCAGTAAATCTTAAATTAATATGGACATACCCAAACAGAAAAAAAAATTAATGACCATTTCTTTATATGAGTAGGTGTAATTTAGCTAGCTTGTTCTGATTGTACGTCAAGTATTGTCAGAGACTTATAGGAGGTTCGCACTTGGAGTGGCTAGTAATATACAAATGCGAATTGTAGTATCTGGTAGCATCCTTTAGACCTCCTCAGATATGAGGAGAGCTTAACAGCGGGATATTAGTGGGTAAAAGCAAATTAGGTACATATATGTATATTTATTTAGAAACGAATTAAGAAACACTGCCGTTGAAATGCCAATAAGTTTGTGAAAGTTTTTTCAATCACCGGTTGTCGATCTGAAATAGGAATTGGAGTACGGTTGGTTGTTGGATCACTGAGTGCTTTGGCATGATTGAGCGTAATCCTGCTTCAGGAGATACGGTATTTTGGCTATATCTTACCTATAGGAACTTACGCCATTTAAGTTACCGCACTAGACCATTATGTACAATTTATTCAATCCAATTTTAGAAAGTAAGCCCTAATGCCACTTTTAGTTAATTGATGTAAACTTACCGGCAATTGTCATAAGCGCACCAGCCACGATGCACACGGGCCCCAGCACGCGCGAATTTCCGGTGAAGGCGATGCGCGCCTGATAGTGGTCTGGTTCCTCATTTTCTCCGCAGCCACGGTAGGACGCCGCTGGAAATAGAAAAGACGTGATAGATTAATCTAAGGCGCGTTTGATAGTGGTATAACTACTTTAAGTACACTAATATTAGAAAAAGTTTTTTTTTTAATTTGATACACAATAGACATATTTAAAATCTTATGGACTGATGTCGAAAATCAATACTAATTTATGACCAATATGTCCAGTAGTCTTTATGTTCGAAAATAGAGGGAACTTTTCTAGGTACCTGAGTTTACGAAAAAGATTGTCGAATGAAAACTTTTTTTACGAACGCTGTCTCACAGTGGCTTAGCAACAATAACCACTTTATTTTTTTCTACGAAACTATATTGTCTTACTTATAATTCTATCTTTAATTTGCACCGAGTTTACATACTTGTACCTGTATATGAACCGAGTATACGTACCGTAGCAGTCAATACTGCGGAATGTTGTATGTTTGCGTATTTATTTTTATTGAAAACTAAACCTTATGTATGTTACTTTAATGTCCCATTTCCATTATAGGTAGTACCTACATCTGTGTGGTTTGCTCAGGTAATATTTCGAACCGCAGAATTGTTGCGGATGGTACGTGTATTGACTTGCAGTGTTGCTCGCTTCAATTGTATTGTTTTAATTGTACCACACACCGGATAACTGATTCATTTTGCCAATTATTGAAGAGGTTATTTGGCCTATACTGGAGGCACTAAAGCACGTATTAGCTTGGATACCATAGAATACAAAAGATAAGTATTCTCTTCTTTGCACTCGCTATTCGCTAAGAAAATCTGGTTTCTGTCTCTATGAACATGAGTTTTTAGTTTCACAATCTTCTACAACGCAGTTTTATCACAGAGAAAATGTATTTACAATATTTTAAGTATATTTTTACGATTTTTAAAGTAACGAGGGTTAGGTATAAATTTTATTCGTGATTTTCATTTACGTTATTTTCCATTAGTATCGTTATCGTTGTCGCAAAGCCGATGGAATATATTTTTTACTAAGATTTTAAAAGATGTTGAAACAATTCAACTTGAATATAGAAAGTTCCGTAGGGACTTGTTGTTTTAATTTTATCTTTCTTTTTGAAGTTAATTTTTGTGTGAAAAGAAGACTGAAGGTCTTCATATAATGCCAAGTCTTTTTAAAGTGTTGTTGCTGATGGAGCACAGCCAAAAATACAAAGACGGACAGGAAAGATTATGTAAATTATTTAGTTTTGTTACTGAATGTTAATTTTATCTAAAGTGGATTTCGTATTGATTAAAGTCTAAGTATAATTATTATTTTATCATACGGACGAACAGCCGTGTGAACGAAAGCCAAATTGTTATGTAGCGTATTTCTGTTCTGTGTAGTGCATTTCTTCTGTCTATCGTACCATTCTTATTACTTTCTGCTTTTCTAATTGTATAGCAGTGTATGTAGTGTAATAAACTCTTGTGTTGTAAATTTCGGATATAATTTATTTTGTCGACCGGAAAATTACACACTACACTTTATCTATTGGGGAAACTATTGATTACTCCCATAGTTATAATATAATGCTTATCTTTAGTTATATTATAAATGTAAAAGTCTGTCTGTTACCTTTTCGCGCCTGAACTACTAAACCAAATATTGAAAATTATATAGAAAATTCAAATAGAATAGAAGTTGCGAAATAACAAAGGCTTCTTTATATCGAGGGAAAGGCTTGACAGCGTTTCAATAGGGCATGAAAATTTACATGAAATGTCGTCTTTATCGAAAACTATGAAAATTTGTAGTCTTATCTTAATACATTTTATAAATAAATATATTTTAGCATTTTTGAAATTTCTTTCTGTGGGGGGTGAAATAGGGGATAAAAACTATACCACACGGAGGTAGTCGCGGGTAAATGCTAGTTATATAATAATACGTTATTTTATTTAAATTTGTTACTGATTGTAAGTGCAATAGATACAGATATGACTACCGCTGTATATACTCGGTCTAAATTCTATAATAAATTTCTTTATCTTGAACTCAACTGAAACTTGACCATTCAGATCGCACCTAGTATAGAAAGTCTTATTTTCAGTAGTCAATTCTGAACCCTATAGTTTCACTATTGTACATCTGCCTGTTTTTACACAGATAATCTTGTAATAAGTACGTAACAAGGTATCTCTCGTACCTATTGGGATGTTTATTTTCTTGAATAGTCGACCTAGATGTACCGATATATGTTACAATTCATGCTATTGATTATATTAAATAACATATATTGAATGAACCAATCAAACAGTTTTATTTTTGGGTTCCTAACAATTTGACTGAATTGTAGAAAATTATTCGACGTCTAGAATCAATTTATAGAAAGTAATATACTAAGCGTTCAGAATTTTACGTAACGTTGCCGACAGTTACAATTTCACGGGCTAAACACGGAACATAGCGGAAGGCGTATCCGCTCTTCAGTTCTACGAATGAGAAAACTTCGAGCGAGACGAAATGATGTCTACAAGATAAGGGTTGTGCACGGTAGACTACGTATAGATTAGTTGCTACACTCCTAGTATACATTTTTAAGTTCATATATCTACTTTACGTAAGATACGTTCAATATGATACTTTACGTAAGAAGAACTTATAACCATTCCCATTCTTAGATTCCTACAATGTTGTAGGTGCCATGGTCAACATAAAAACATTACGAGGACGCATGTATGTACCTTTCATATAGATACATGATTTGGCCCCCAGGTCTTTTACGTATCTTGCAAATGGAAAGCGATTATAAAAATTTTGCGATAATTGCATGTAGATCGCATGTTTCTATTACGTAACGCTCGTGCTACTGAAGTATTGGCGCGCAAATTTTGCAAAAATTCCACAGTATCAATCAGCGAGCGTTCAGCAAGTGATCAAGTATGTTACACGATTTTTTTACACAACGATAGTCTGTGTTATTGTTGCTAATTGTGTGCTGCCTGTTTGCTGTTTGCGAATAGGGCTGCAGGAATTATAGCCCTCGTTTCACAGGCATGGTCAGCACTTTATGCCACCGTAAGGTCCTCCGAAGTACAGCAGTGCTCATGAAATTTTTGGTACCAGTCGTCATCCATCTTCTTACTGATCACGCAAACTGTTGCTCAACTCTTTTGATTACTTAAGATCGACACAAGAAGCCGTGCATGAATGACCCGTGCTCATCGACACAAAACGCCGGAAATAAATGACTTGTGCACATTATTGATGGATTGAAGGTAATTTAAGTATAATGAAGATAACATACCAGTAAGTACGCATCCAACAAGCATGAAGAGGAAACCGAAGATCGGCAGTACGATCTGGCAGTTGGCGGCTACGACCACACCAGCCACGGCCAGCCCTCCCTCCACCTTTTCGACGCGCAGCCGCGAGATGGCGGGCGGGCAGCGCGGCTTGCCCGCCGGCGCTCGCACCAACGGCTCACCTGGCGGAGACGTCGTCCTGTAACACAAACATTACTTAGTTCACTCTAACTTAGAAGCAGTTGTAGCTTAGTAAGCATTGATAGCCTAGTGTCTGAACGTTGGTCTCTCGAACGGGAGGTCCTGGATTCAAACCCTGCGTGGTTTTACTATTTATCGTAATAGCCGTGATAGCCTAGAGGTTAAGAATTCGGCCTCCTACTCGGGGGGTCTGGGTTTGAATCGCAGGGCGGACACTTCTGACTTTTCGGAGCTATGTGCGTTTTAAACAATTAAATGTCACTCGCTATAACGGTTCAGGAAAACATCGTGAGGAAACCTGCATGCCGGGAATTTGCAAAACTCAAAGATGTGTGAAATCCGCACTTGGCCAGCGTGGTGGACTAGGGCCTTAACCTTCTCATTCAGAGAAGAGACCCGTGCTCAGTAGTGGGGCCGTGATGGGTTGAGATCATGATGATGATGTAAAGATGGTTAAAATAGTTATATTATTCCATAATAATAGTGAATTTATGTTGATTCTGCATCTTTTATTTTTGTAAAATAGTAATAGAACTGTTATCTTAATTGAAAAGTTCTTTCTTTTTCTTTTTAATTGAAAAGTACGTTCTTTCGATTCTTACGCGATCAGTTACGAGCCAAATCTCTAATTGTTAACAGACTCTGAATATGAAGTTTGCATTAACTAAAGTTTTAATTAAGTAGATTAGTGAAGAAACAATATTGTTCTGAGTTAGTACTGAATGCTTTTAATGATAAAACGTTATGCACATCAAACTGTACTAAAAATAGCTGCTATTTTTGGGCGCAATGCGGTAACATGAACGCGGTTATAAAGAGATCGATCATGAGTGATAGTGATGCTGTATTGAGGTTTTGGTTAAAAATATCTAGCAGTAATGTTATCATGTGACTTCCACCCATAGACATGGATCATAGCCCGTGTCTGTGCTTCCACCCATGAAATCGTTGAATTCTAAGGCACAGGAGCTGTTAGTGTGGTGAAAAATAGGAAAGAACGTTCTGCAGTGGACGTGGTAAAGGCTGATGTGACGGAGTTAACCTTCCATGAATAATTCGACTAGATCTCGACAGCGACAAAAATGTGGCTCGACTCATACCAGCTCCCTTGAAATGTGGGATGGTATTTTGTTTAGTTTGTTTTAAACAACCAACTTATAAACACGTTCCACACTGCCGCAATTTATTAATTTTTTTTTATAGATGTTTTATAAAGTGGTGAGGGACTATTTTTATGGTAATTAAGTTAGCTCTTAACACGAAGTCTGACGGTAAGTTACACTACGGTACTGAAATTTTTCATAAGTCTTGCATCCCGATGACAATGCATTTTTACGATAAGCATGTAGCCGAAATACTCATTCAAACACATCCTATTGACCATCGTGAGATTGGTTGTTTGTTTCTATGATACGATCTATTTTACTGATGTTGTATGGCTATTGGCGACCAATCTAATATTGGATTACGTCGGGTTAAGGGTTTTTCATTTCATATATTAGCAATTTGATAAAGACCTAAAGGGATGAAAATAGAATTGGGTTTTTAAGGGCAAGGGTCAGTGACGGATTCGGAAGGGTCAGTTGTAAGTAAACCACCGCATCGTTGTCGATGATTTATGACAAGGAGCATTGTCCTGTTGGAATTTAATTTCATTTAAATTTG
>DWJZ01000433.1:0-32848 GCA_018249125.1 Asbolis capucinus
CAGGTCATGCTTGTCATAAAAATGCATTGTCATCAGGACGAAAACTTTATGCAAAATTTCAGCTCCGTAGTGTAAGACGAAGTGAGTCTAATTAAGCTTGCAAGATTTGATTTATACACAGACCTAACATTCCTGCTCATCACAGAAAAATATTACCTGGGTGGGAATCGAACCCACGACCTTCGGTGTAGCAGTCAGGTGCTCTAACCACTAGACTCCCAAGGCACCCAAATAGCGTTGCGTAATATTTGAACGTCGCCAAAAGTTTTGATATTCGTGCAAATCCAAGGTGGATTCATTATTGCAACTCTACCTGTCACACTACTGGGCTCGGGTGTCCTCACAATGTGAGGAGTACAGGCCGTAGTCCACCGCTGGCAAAGTGGGACGGTTGCTAGCAACATATACTATAATATAAAATTACAAATTTTAAAGGCAAAAACCTGCACTAAGTGTGCCTTCGTTGACGCCCAAGATTATCATCGGCACGTCCATACTGGGCGCGGTCACCAACACACGCTTGACCCCCTCGCTCGTCAGGTGACCCTGGAAGGTCCATGAACCAACCATTAATAACAAGATACTGTATATCTGGGGGCACTGCCGTGCCCCCGCCAAGCGTTATATGTGTACGTCACATCATTATCTACCAATTTTGTCACTTTAACATTAATGAGTTATGTAAACATTATATCTATGTTTTATATACATATTTTATCTACAATGAATAGGATGTTTACAAATAGGTGGTTCAACAGTCAAGGTACATTAAACTGTTTGATACGGGTACTCACGATGTTTATGGATCGTGACTACGATTCAACTGGTGACCTAGAACCATCAATACAACTGGGTCGAAATATCGGTGTACTACATACATATGTACATATCGTGAGTACACGCAAAATGCTCCTCGGTGAGTTAAGTTCAAAATGAAACAGTATAAAGTAATAAGTATAGAATAAATCATCCTCAGTTTAAAAAAAATTTGGGTAATCTTAGAGGAAAATTTTATTTCAGTAAGTACCTATACGAAAGTGATAATATACTTTACATGTGGTTCAGTAACGTGGTAAATGCAGAATATCTAATGTACGTACTGTACATTAGATATTCTGTAGGTACAGTCATCAAATGTCTCAAGAATCTTTAGCAGCTACAATGCTGAACTCAGATCGAAGGAAAAGAAAGCGGTTAAAATCCGACAAATATAATATTTCTCTACGATGGTTTAGCTGATTATAAATGTTGGATTTCGAGTTCTTGACCAACTGCAGCTGTGGCCCCTATGCTGTCCATCGTCATAGTAAATTTACAGTTGTAAATAAGCTCCTTTATTCAGCAGCCTATCAGTGAAGCATTTGGGACGTGTAATTTTCAATTGAGTTCACTTACCATCAAACGATCAGTCTGCTTCCTTGTAAGAATATTTACGGAAACATATTTGTGTAGCAAGATTTTAATTCAGGAGTATTCAGGACCTCGGATCATCCGTGCAATACTTATAAATCATGCGTAATTATTTTTAAATATCCACTAGAAAGCTACATTCAAATATATATGTATGTTGAATAGGCTATTACTAAATTAGTACGCTTTATCATCGAAGACTACATCGCTACCTACCATCAGGTGGGACAGTGGTCAATCACAAATTTATAGGAAGTAAAAAAAAGATACCAACCGATGCTTTTTCCAGGTTAGTAAACATTCCGGAAGCTTCCACGACATATTGGACATCTGCTATTTGCCATGGTATATTCGTGGGCAGTTTCTCCCTGAATATGACTATTTTATGACCTGCATTGGATATAAAAAGTAATTATTACCTGTACATCTAAAAATCTATCTACACCAAATTTACGTAAGTAGCAGACATTAGGCCTGCACAATTTGGTTGGGCATGAATATGTAAGGATAATGAATCACAGATATACATATCGCATAAAGCAATGATAGGCTAGTGGTTTGAAGTTTGGTCTCTCGAACGGGAAGTTCTGGGTTCAAATCCTGCGGCACCTCTCAATTTCCTAAGTTATGTGTATAAGAAGTGGATTATCACTTGCTACGGTGAATGAAAACTTCATGAAGAAACCTGCTCTCCTAAGAATTCTTCATAAAGTTCTCGAGGTGTGTGAAGTTCACCAATCCGCACTTGGTCAGCGTGGTGGACTTTAGCCTGCCTGTACCCTCGTTGTGAGTAGAGACAGGAACCCAGTCCTGGGATAGTTATGAGTTCCAATCATGATATATATCGCTCATAACTATAATACATAATAAAATATAACTACCATCAACGGTGATTTCATTTTCTGATCTTTCCACAGTAAGTCTAAATTTCCCATGTGTCGAATCAAATTTTATAAGGTAACATATATAATCAATGTCCACAGCAGGGTCATTTATAGCAGAAACCTGTAAAGGAACGCAAAAAGAAATAAACTAGATTTGCTACATTTAACCGTAGAATATTTTAAAGAAAATTCGTGACCTTTAAACCAGGATTTTGAAAACAAGTCCTAAATATTATCCGACCTATTCGCCCAAAACCATTGATACCAACATTCAAAACCATGGTCACTTTAAATTATCTTAGCCCAAAAATTATCGATAAACCATAATACACAATTGTCTAATTTATTTTATTTTAGCTGTCTCGCCTTTAGTGATATCATTTTGATTTGATTTACCCGCGCCGATTGACACGCAAGTTCAGCAACCATAAACTATACGTTATTGCTAATTATGTTACGTTGTTTTTAATCTGTGCTACTTCAAAATCATTCATAGAACTGGCGCTGATAATCTAATGAATATTTTTTTCTACCTTTTCTCTGTACGTACTTTAAACCTGAATCCAGGAAATAGGTAAGAAATATTAAATTTTCTGATTAAAAACACTGAAATCAACCGGAATAAATAGTTATTTAAATAAGAATAGGTCCTTGCTTGCAGACAACTTCGCTGCAACCATGCTGATGAACATGACTGTATTGGCAGATATATTACATTGATATTAGTTTGACATTCAATGAACCAATCGCTTATTGGAGAACGAGTACATCGTAAGTGAAATTATCCACAAGTACAATCCTATTCTCAATTGAACGAATGCGCGCGCAATGCCTACGTGAGTATAATTCCGGGTTGTCTTCATTTTCAGTTGTCCTTCACCTGACATTCGAGTTCTACGTTCTGAGGAGAACGTACGTGTCCCGGTATTTCACGAATTCCAATATAATCAGGTGAGTTATTTGATACATATTCTAAAGATGTATATTGTTTTTAGTACTCATAACAATATGAATCATATGAAACCGACGTTCGATTTTGGAAAATGGCATAATTCAATCAAATAACTCGACGTCCATGACAGATTATTGAAGTACTTGCCGGGGTGTAGCTTGACATTTAGCATAATTTTATAACCATAAAAGGGCAATCTGATCGTTACCTACATGCTAACAATAGTATAAATTCATATAAATTAGCTGACTACATACTTTTGGAATATATTTATCCAGTTTTATTCTTATTTTATTCGTGATACTATGTGACCTTTATTTGACCTCCGCTTGCCGGTAGATCCAATTCATTATTGAACCAACCCACGTTGAATAATCTGTGTTTAGATTATTATGAGGTGCATCGTAATATTGTTAGGTCTAATCTAATTACAAAGAATATTCTTTCTTTCCGTAACGCTTTGACCTTTACGAGAATTAAATAAGTTCGAATATCTACTCGTATAGAAATATTGTTTGTAGCCTACTAAGAGTGATTGTTCCTCTGTGCAAAAATTAGTACATATTTGATCAGATATAGGTTAGATTCATTGCTTTTACTTAAATAATTTGAAGGTCAAAAAGGAACAAGCTTTCAGCGCTATTGAATACAAAATTGAATGTTATTGGTGAGAATTGAGTGCCAATAGGTATGTGCCTACCCACTCATGATTACAAAAAAAGATTGCTTTATATTTTTTAAATTAATGCAATGGGACACTTCTGCAATAACTTAAATCAATATTAATCAAAGAATGTTTGAGAGATTAATAATTAACATATAAATCATCACATTTCTTTCTTGTAGAACCAAGAAATCTCCACAAACTTTAATTTTGAAGGTCAAGGTCACATTTATAGACCAGTTTGATTTAAATATTACTTAGTAAATCACAAACTTTTCATTTCTTTTCATTCCAATAAGCTCATTGAAAATGGTTAAAAGAGTAGATGAATGAATTATAAAATTCAAAATTATTGGAAAGTGTTATGAAATGAAACTTTTTGAGTGACAAAAGTGGGAATTTTACATCGAAAGCGGGACAGAGAAAATGTTAATAACCTGTAATTTTGTCATATCTGTCTTTTTATTTGTGTTTTATATTATGTATATGTAACAATATATAGTAAAACTAGCTATAAAAATATTTATGTTTGATTTTTTTAGCTAAGCTAGATAATTTTTTAGGCCAGATTTACCCTATTGTAAGGGAAGGTAAGTTTTCTTAGGCGTCCAAAAAAAAAAACAAAAATCAAATTCAATAAAGCTTTATTCATTGAAAAAACTGGTGTTTTGACAACAATTGAGTATTTCTGGGATAAACATTGTATATGTTTAAAATTAACAAACAATATAGTAAGAATTTTAACATTGTGGACAATGAAAATAAAAACAATTGAAACATATTATATTTAATATACTACTTGTGACAAAAAATACAGTTCTCGCACAATCAGTGATAAGTGTTCATTTTCACTGTTTTATCTATGGTATACATGGTGCCAGTTTTCCCGGCATTTTGTCGCCCGTCTGTCCCTACATCTTTAACAGGGCCACATCGAACGAAGCGTAGAAAAGTAGATAAGGCACAAGTAATGTAAAATGTTTTATGGCCTACGGTAATAGTAAGGAATCCTTCCTATGCATATTAAGACCTAACAACAGAGCAGCACCAGGCCTCGCCACAGGAGAGGTCACGTAGTTCAGATTGATATAAGTTAGGCTGTTTTTATGACATTGCTCATTATTGTCTTACCGATCGCAAACACAAACTTTAAACCAATTTTGTGTAGAGAAATTGCAGAAGTGAATTTATTCAATGAACTGAAAATGAAAATATTCATTAAAATGAAATATTAGTAGGTTGACCTACACTCAGTCTTGGAGGTCATAATGCCCTGGATCCGCGCATGCGTATGTGCGCATAATTTTAAGATTTAGGGGGTCTTTAGAAATATACTGATATGTGTTGTAGTTTGGATTCAAGGGTATTTGACAATAATTTACTTTATTTTTTGTGATTGCAGCTATCACCATGTCCAAAATCGGTATCAACGGATTTGGCCGCATTGGTCGCCTTGTGCTCCGTGCTTCAATTGAAAAGGGAGCCCAGGTCGTCGCCATCAACGATCCTTTTATCGGATTGGACTACATGGTCTACCTCTTCCAGTATGACTCCACACACGGACGTTTCAAGGGCACCGTCGAGGCTAAGGACGGCAATCTCGTCGTGAATGGAAACAAGATCGCAGTATTTTCAGAGAGGGACCCTAAAGCCATTCCATGGGGCACGGCTGGTGCCGAATATGTCGTAGAATCTACTGGTGTTTTCACCACTACTGATAAGGCTTCCGCTCACTTGGAAGGTGGAGCTAAGAAGGTCATCATCTCTGCTCCCAGTGCTGATGCTCCCATGTTCGTCGTTGGCGTCAATCTCGAGGCTTATGACCCATCTTTCAAGGTAATTTCTAATGCTTCCTGCACCACAAACTGCCTCGCGCCCTTGGCCAAGGTCATCCATGACAACTTTGAGATTATCGAAGGTCTGATGACCACCGTCCATGCTACGACCGCTACCCAAAAGACCGTTGACGGACCCTCTGGTAAGCTGTGGCGTGATGGCCGTGGTGCCCAACAGAACATCATTCCAGCTTCAACCGGTGCGGCTAAAGCCGTAGGAAAGGTCATTCCCGCTCTTAATGGCAAGCTGACCGGCATGGCATTCCGCGTCCCAGTTGCAAACGTCTCCGTTGTTGACCTCACTGTTCGTCTCGGCAAACCTGCAAGTTATGATGCCATCAAACAAAAGGTTAAGGAAGCCGCTGCTGGCCCATTGAAAGGAGTTCTTGGATATACCGAGGACCAAGTCGTATCCTCTGACTTCATCGGCGACTCTCACTCTTCCATCTTTGATGCTGCGGCTGGTATCTCTCTGAATGACAACTTTGTTAAGCTCATCAGCTGGTATGACAATGAGTACGGTTACTCCAGCCGAGTCATTGACCTTATCAAATACATCCAGACTAAGGATTAATTTGTTATGCTTAATGAAGAAATGAATGTATTGTCGAGATTATGTCGCTTATAATTTTAAGTTTTAAGTGTAGCTGTGTATTTATCTAAATTATGTTACTTTGAAAGTAGCAAACTTGTATGTGTATTTATGATTTGTTATTCTGAAGCTGTGTTTGAAGTATGGCACTGTTATTATCAACATTAAACAGTGATACAAAGTATTTCTGTGTTTTATTTTAAGTTGCTAGTTTAATTCAATTTTACTTCATTGTAAATTTTGCCATATTCAAGTATGAATGCATATTAATTAGGTAAAGGTATAGATTTGGAATAATTGCATTATATCATCACGCCATCGACTAAATTTCTACAAGAACCCGTTTCTAGGACAAACTGTTTATAGCAAAACATTATTTTATTACAAATCTACAACCTCTATACACTGAACGCGCATAGACTAATGTGCATGTTACATTCGCCATTTGACTAAACTTAGGTCAGTTGTCGTTGTTACAAGTATATTTTTAGAAAAAGGGTATTAATAGACTCAGGCACAAATTCATCTGTACTTCGATCAACAAAGTCAGCGGTCATAAAACTCGAGACACGAAGCTAGTTACGTCTTAAGCTGCGGAGTAAAAGCAGACTATAATTGATCTATATCTAATGTTATTGACATGAACAACAATCGTACAATTTGATAGACAGCAGATTACTGATGACTTGCTAGACATGTTAAAATAAAATGTTTTGTATTAAGCATGTACCTACATAGAAACAAAAGTTTACTTCTTCAGAACAAGCCTTTATACAAGCGAGGTGGGATTCACGGGACTGTGTGGACTTTTGAAATTTAATTAAAAAGCAACATCTTCACAAGTACGTCAAAAAGTCGCTGCAATCTACGTAAACAAGCCTCTTCGCAGTCATACCGGCTCTTAATGACTTTCTCATGAACATTCAATCACATCATACTCAATAAAAAAGTAAAAAGGGACAGATTCATAACATATGCAAATTAGCGTAGCAATTGTATTAAATGTAACGTTGATTGATAGCAAGTGGATTGCTATTATAATCGTATGGTCGTACTATCGATTTACAGTAGATGACGTACTATGTGGTACCTACTGTACTCATTAGTATTAGAATGACTAATATTCAATTCGCTATGTAGCCACATCTTATCACGGAATAGATCTTTTTATGATAATGTATGTCCGTCTAGACGAAAATGTAATCGAGGTGTTCAAAAGACTTGCTACGAGATGGCGCTGTATTTCATTCCGAGAATAGTTCGGAAATACGTAATATACTTATTAGACAAACAGGAGAATTTAACTTATTGTTGTTTTATCAGATGTTAGCTCTTTTGTACCATTGCATTTTTTTAAACTTTTACTTGTAAATCATGCTATTTGCTTGGTGATAAAACTATAATCAATAAATTATAAAAGTATGGAACAAAATACTTCAATAGGTGAGATAACTCCTTCTTGAAATTAAGGTTGTCAGAGTATGAATATTCGTGAATGAACATCATTTTCAGTGTTGTCATTTTATATGTGCTTAGTATGACTAAATTTATTTGTAGTTTGTATTTATTTATTCATTTGTACACACACATAACAGAATATGATAAAACATACTTGCACTTGTTTTTTTATCAATACTTAGTTTAATAACTAATTTTCAAAAACATAATGAGTAGTTTGGTGGAAAAAACCTCATTTATATCAGTTGATGTAAACCCTGCAAAAGATTTTTTATGGTTTGTTTACATTTATTGTGGATCGCAGTTGCACCAAGTATAGAGAGCCAGAGGGCTACACCATACATTCCACTTCCTTCTAGATGCCTTCAAAAACATTATAAGTATACACACTAAATACAAATCACTATTAACTACCTATAAATAACAGGTTCAGCACACACCAGCAATTTTAAATCGAACAAATATGCAGCAATTGCGGAACTATGACACCATATTATAAAGTTTAAGGTGATTCAAGTGTTACTCTACCAGGCAGGCAAATCATACAAATGTAAAACTTTGTACATCCTCATAACTCACGATAGATCAATGTATAATCGATAATCTTGGTGTTACCTCCCAACTGGTAGTTGGCTTTAAGCAAAGGAACTCTTCACCTGATCACAATACAAATGACTTCAGTAGATTATTACATAAGATTCTCTTTATAATTAACAAAACAAATTTGCCTAGTCCATGGATAAAATTAGTTTTTGGTAGCGAAATATTGTGGTATTATTTGAAACTGTCTGACAATAACGAAAAATACAAAACAGTTTTTGGAAAACAAGCAATTACTATACATTTTTTGCATAAATAATATCTCCACAATTGCAAAACTGGTTTACAATATTAAAAAAATATATAATAACCGAGGTTTCGTGGACGAGGTTTACAATTTCTCTTTACGTATCTACGGAATTTTCGTTAACAAGCAACAATAGTGATGGCAAATTTAAAATCAGCGGTAATGGCAACATTAGACAGAGACAAAGGACTTACAAGTGTTGGTCTCATGCGTACGGCTTATTTATTCTGTTAGCATTGCGCACTCCTCTTTTATAAGCTTCATGAGCAACTATTGTCTGTCTTCTTGCTTGTCATTTTCAGTTGCAAAACTTGATGAAAGAGATTGTTTTCTGTATTTTTTTCGCCATTGTGATTACTTGCCTTGTTTTATTTCACTTATAACAAATTTATTATTATACTTTGGCTCTTGTAACAGTGTCGTGTTAGTTAAATAGTTATTAGACTAAAACTTTAAGATTAAATTACGGCAAAGAATTAATAGGCCGAACAACGCGGATTTCGTATTTTTTCAAGGTTTACTCTTCATTATGGACGAATCCGAGGACATCGATACCAAGAACTCTTCCTTGAACTTGATCGCCGATTATGGCTCGGACTCTGATTCAGAGGATACGGAGACACAATCAAATACTGGCAATGACGATTCCGACGCCGTGGAACACCACGAGATGGTTTTGAAAAACAACATAATAAACGCATGTGCGCACGGTCCATTGTCAAAAACTGAGAATCCTAGAGGCGATGTAGAAGTCACGAGGCACATGATTATAGATAATATGGAGAGTGGCACCGGAGTGGTGGAGTATGAGGTTTCAGAGTACCGGGATGTGGACTTTGATAGTGATTCTGACTCCAGCTCTGACCCCTCGATATCGAGCGACAGCGATGTGGACTCCGTAAAGGATGTTGAAGAGGTATCTAGTGGGTATGTTTTCAGTTTTTCATGGTATACTTTGGAATCAGGCTGTTCAACCTTTTTGACGATTAGGACAATCTGAGTCAAATGATATATTTACAACCACTGGCAATTCCTTCTTGTGGACCCGAGGTTGAGCACCCTTGTTTTAGAATATGAATGTTCACTAAGAATGTTCACTAAATTTGGATTTGATGATTGGATTGGGAAATAGAGATTATAGGTAATATTTAAAAAAATTATCAGTAATTAAGTTTATTAAAATACATGTATTATAATAATCAGAATAGTATAGTTCACATTTTAATTATGAATAAAACATTAATGTTAGTATTGATAGATTGGCTATAATTATCCAATGGATGTCTCAATTGGCTTTAGCTAAATCCATAACTATTCTGAAGCCTTTCTAGAATTGCTGAACTTGCAAAATGTATTTTAAATTTATTACGCACTTCAAACAATCTTTATGTTGGTTTAAGGTCTTTATTTAACTTTTCTGATGATTAACAACTTGTCAGAATTTGTTAACTATATAAATATTATTGGTTGGTATTGTTCCTGTCTTTGATTACACACATTGTCTTTCACATAGGGTACTCACATATAGGAATGTGAATCAGATATCTGTTCACATCAAATAATATACATATGTATAGTGTTATAATACAAATAAACAATTCTCTGTCTTATTCAATACTCTGTCTTATTCATTATTTATGTTTTCTTGCTTAATCTGAAGTGGAAAGTGGTGCAACAGGTATGGTATATAAGAACTATCAAGGACGTAGTAGCAAATTTTTTTTCCAACTAGTCATCTAATGATTCATCTTACTAAGGTGGTCATCATCACATTGTAACCTGAAGTTTTGCTGTCCACTTAATAAATTGTGTAACTGCATGGATATGGTCTCTGTGATACTGCTACCAGTAAGATCATAGCTCTGAAGATATAAGTATTAGGTATATCATAAGTAATAGGTCATCCAATCTCAACAAGATGAAAAGGCTTTGTGCGATAAAACATATTTCACAATATTACATGTGATGTTTTTAAAGTGATAATTAACAAAATACAATAACAATTCTTAAATTTTGTGAAGAAAATTTTATATCATGCATTAAATGTTTTAGATAACCTCATTCATCTTGCTGTATCATCTGTTACATTTGGCTTTCACGAGCATCAGTTGATAAAAGTTAAACACTGAAATATCTTAATTTTCTTTGACACCTCCACATATAACATGGAACATATGTATAACTCTCAACCATTAATAATGAAACTGTAGTTTTTACTTCTAGTGGTGGATTCGATAAAATGTTGATGTTCATAAGTGTATTACCAAAAATTATATGAATAAAAAAAATCTGTTTTTTTTTATATATTCATATCTTGCCAGTCTCCTTGCCTTATCTTGCCAGTAAATGTCAACTTTTTTTCCTACTGTACTTATACTGCTGATAGGCGAAGCTTTATAATATTTAAATGTATGTTTCAGAGATGAAAACCCAAAGCATACGGGTAAGCCAGAAACTCCGAAAGCCCATGGTGAGTTGGGGCTAGATGACCTCCCCCCTATCGAGGATCTTGCTATTAGCTTACCGGCACAGCAAACAACGAAGATTGGCACAATTGCTAGTATAGTAGATAGATTAGGTAAGAATATTTGAATCTACAAACTTTTTGCATGTGATATATTGTAGGGTTAAATTAACATAATCTGTGGTAAAATGTTAACCCTGGCATCTTTTGCAACCATTGATAATTTTAGGCACGATTTCTTAGCGGCAATGGATTTGGCCTCAAAAGAAATATTATCTCATTAAGTTTCGAGGTTGTCAGGAATAATTAACTAAGGTAAAACTTTTGGTTTTTCAGTTATAGTACGAGCTGTCCCTGAGACGCCGGCAGTAGACATAGACACTGTACTGTTCTTGGAAAATGGTGCTAAAGCACTTGGTAAAGTGTTTGATGTTTTTGGACCGGTGAGTTTTCTTGAGTACATAGTGTATACTAATGTCATATAGCTTGAGTTTGTTTGAACATGCTGATCTCAGGAACTATAATGGTTTGAATTGAAAAAATATTTTTATATTGGATAGTTCTATTGCAGAGTAAGGAGCACAAAAATGTAAAAAAAAATCTTTACAAGCTTAGTATGTTTTTTCTTCTAACTAACATAGGGGAAACTACAGGGCACAGCTAGTTTAACATAAATATAAAATTTTCTTATAGGTTTGTTTAGAAATATCATTCATATTGCTTTTAGTGTAGTAAATATCCTCGGAGAGAGTATAGTTGATATTCAATATTATAAAAATTAAAACAAATATTTCATAATTAAAATCAAAAATGTCCTTCCAGCTTATTATGGAATGTGTTGATTAAAAGGAAGAAGAAAAGCTTTGGTTTAACATTAAATTCTTAACTTTCATGTATGTTAAGAAGTTGTTACGCTGATAATTTAGTTTTCATGATTTAAAATTTTGCTAATGATAATTGTTGATAATAATTTGAACTTCTGAATTATAGCAACTAGTTTGCCAAGTGCCATTTCGCCTTTCCATTCTGAGTATGCAAAGTTGAAAGAAATATATTAAAATAAAAACCACATAGCTATGAAAATATTTATTTATTTTATAACATTACCAAACATTACAGACAATTAAACAATATTGAATTTGTTTAGTTTGTATTGTCATCGAATACCTTGTATACATTTTCAGGCAAATCGGACTTTAGGAAATGGGTCAGGTTAATGAAGTTGTAAGATTCCCTTACATGCTTATCAGTGAAGGAAAAAGGTTGTTATAAAGAAAGAAAACTGCCTTTTATTCTGAAATATATTTCAGTTAAACTTGATACATCTGTATACAATATAATATTTACAATGGAATATTTTACGAAGTTCAAGGTTTTTCCAGTACAAGGCACGGTGCGGCACAAGGTCGCTATCGCCTTGTATAAAACAGTATTTATACAGACATTAAATACGTTACTTGGAAAGTACTTTTCGTACATTATTTTCGTATTTACTAACTGGTCAGAGAATATAAGAGAATTTTAATGTACCTTACGTAAGTTAACGGTTTGGCAAAACAAATGTTTTCTATATGACGTCAATCGACTGGAGTTCGCAATTTATTTGATCATTATCATTTGGTTTTTACGACGTTTAGGTATTAAGATAGCGACTAACGACGATATACATACATATATGTACTTGGTGCAAATTAGATTTGGAATATACAAATTTGGCATTTATTACAAAATTGGTAACAAGTTTGTATGGAAAAAAAATCCGGAACCGAATTTGTACCGAATGGCTGGCTTCAACCCATCGATGGCCCACTAATGAGCACGGGTCTCTCCTCATATGGAGGAAGCCTACAGCATTCTTCACTACGCTCCTCTAATTTATAATTATTGGTGGAGCGGTTAGTGATCAACACAAGTATCGAAGCACCGGAGATCGTGGGTTCCATCCCCACCCAGAACGCGTATTTATTTGTCCTAAGATCCAGCAGCTAACTTCTTAGGATCGAAGTATTCAATATAGAATACAAACACTGATTGAAACTAGCAGACCAAGTCCTAAGAGACGACAGAAGTCAGCTCCTCGGTAGTAGGTCTTTGCTCAAAGGTTATCCGTGTGTGAAGTCAGTCTGGCTGACTACCACCATTTTGAGCTTGAGCCAGTTCTCATCTTTTTCTCCCCGTATTTCAGTCATTCTCCTTTGAAATCTTTTTTTATCACTCTTCCTAAAGGTATGTTGTTGGGTTATCTGAGATAAGTTGTTGTCGATACTGATTCCGGTTGCCCTAGCAATTGCTTCCCTTGTTTCATTCTCTTCCTCGCGCGTTCCTCCTCTGTTCTTCTGTTCTTCCTCTGTTACTTCGTTCCTGGCAGGTAACGCGTTAGTATATGTAAATTTAAGGAATGCCGTTTACGGTCAGCTATACCGAAGTTCAGGTCATCATTGTAACCCATAACTGTCCCACTATTGGGCTCGGGTCTCTACTCAAAATGTATGGGGTATAGGCCATAGGCAGTGTACGGGCAAATTACGAATTGGCATACTTCATACTCTTGAGAACTTTATAGAGAACTCTCGGCGGTGCAGGTTTTCTCACAATGTTTTCCTTAACGATAACAAAATAAAACTTCTGACACACTCATAACTGAAGACTAGAGGTTCGCGAAGCAGGATTTTACCTAAGACCATGCTTCAAAATTTGATCGTACCACGTGCCCGTGCCATGTGCCATGGGCTATCACTGCTCGAAGCACCAGTACTTTATTAAATGTGTTTTGTCCCAGGTGACAGAGCCGCACTACTGCGTGCGCTTCAACTCAGCGGAGCACGTGCGCGCGCGGGGCGTGTCTCCCGGCGCTGACGTGTTCGTCGCTCCGATGACGCCGCACACAAACTATGTGTTCCTGGCGCAGCTTATGAAGTAAGCTTTTTCTTATTAGTATTATAAGTAAATATATATATATAAATGCGGGTTTGTGAGTATCGATGGATGGATGTTTGTTACGCCTTCACGCAAAAAGTACTGAACAGATGTGAAAGAAATTTGGCACAGAGATAGATTATGGTCTGGAATACCACATAGACTTATATTTTGTCATTGTACGTACCACGCAGGTGAAGATCGATATAAGGTATTATAATGTTAGAAGCAGGCAAACGAGCAGACGAATCACCTCATGGTAAGCAACCACCGCCGTCCAGAGACATTAAGAACCCCAGACTGAGGTGTTATTAACGCGTTGCCTGCCAGGGAGGAAGCAGTAGAACCGAAGCGTGCGAGAGAGGCACTGCGGTTCTAGGCTGCCTCAATACGACAAACTTCGTTTATTAAAAATATTTAAAAACACAAGATTTGATTATAGATTCATAATACAAAGAAACAGAAATTATCAAAACTATATTGTTAACCGTTGAGGAGTTCCCTTGTCTGGAGCCAATCCTGAACGTAGTATCAGATCATGCTTGTCATAAAAAAGCATTGTTGTCAGAATAAAAACTTTATGTAAAATTTCTGCTCCGTAGTGTAAGAGAAAGTGGGTCTAATTAAGCTTAAAGGTTTGACCCGAACAAACTAATATACAAATATACTAACATAATAACGTACAAACATACACTGCAAGTTAAATAAAAGCTTGTAAAAACTTGGTATGTCGATGAAAGATGAACCTATTTTAAATGGCACCAATCCCATTGCTCTAAGGATTTATTTGCTACAGTAATCATTACTTGAAATGGTGGTGGTTAAATCCAGAACTTAACTGCGATGAGGAATGCTCTTCACTCGGTTCTTAATTTATTTGAAATCGGGTTTTATGAGTGTGATATAATAAATAATGAGCAGTTACTTAAAAAACTTTTAACATTAAAGTTTCTCATTAACAGGGCTAAGGGCTCCGATGCGTCGTGGTTGCACGACGTGGAGCCGCCGCCCAGTCAAGTAGAGTACTCCGATGACGAAGAAGAAAGGAAAGCGAACAGAGCACGCAAGGAACAGAAACAGAAGCAGCAAGAGGAAGGAGAAAACGGAGAGACGTCCAAGAATCCATTCTTCAGGAAAACTTTAGAAGCGAGAAGAAACCAGAGGCCGTCAGAATCCAGCAGTAGATTCGGTAGCGGGCCCAGTAGAGGAAGGAACCCGTTCTCCGCTGGACTGAAAAGGAATCCTAACAATCTGAGGCCGTGGGTCAATCAGCCTGACCTAAGAAACCCTCCACCTCGTCCAGAACCAGTCAATTATGTTTATGGTGCAACATTCAACCCTTCACTGCAACCAAACTTCTGTACCCCTCCCCCTTTCATGGGTAGCCAGTTTCCGTTTGGAATGAACCCTAGGGTGCCTCCGCCGTCGATACCTCTCCCCCCCATGAGCGTACCCCCTCCGTTCAGGCAACCTCCTCCATTTGGGGTGCCCTACGGCGTGCCCCAATGGGTCACAGGGGCCCCCCCGCCGCCCCCACCGGGAACTTAATCTGTCCAATTCCGTTATAAAAACCACGCAGCCAGTTAGTTGAGTCTAACAATACGAGTGTTGTTATCCAAAAAAATGTATATTTATATATTATTATGTAATAAATTGTAATTATTGTGCTATTCATCTGTTTTCTTGATCTTGACCTTGGATAATGTTAGAAGTTTATTTAAATTTCGAATGTCAGTAGTTTTACTATTTAACGGGTTTTGCTTGTCTACATTAAAAATGTACATCTATATATAACCAATACAGTCATTAGCGGCTTAATTATTGTTAAAAATGATTTCCTTAATATTGTCAGCAATACTGGCTGGCAATCAGTTATTATATTTTTTTGATCTTACTGATACGACTGTCTTACCGCCGTACTGACGATAAATGGACACATGCATTTGGGAAACTGCAGATGCTTTGTCGGTCTTCAAGGAATTTGTTTTAAGAACCTCATTATAAGGCAGCGGATACTACTGTTAGAACTTCGCAAGGTCGTGGCATGAATGAAAGCTAAATACGAGAGATAAAACATGAATTTACATACAATAATTAATATTCGTAAAATGCGATCTCCTTCATATAAAAGAGCTATAATTTTCTGTCGCAAAAATTATTTAGTCTGTAACTCAAAATGTACGGATTCTTATAGTTTAGGCGTAGATATTCCAGTCTACCTATGCGGGAACGTTACCTGGTGATGGTGGGGCCGACTAGATGAACTCTGTGCTAATTCGACCTAGATTTTTTTTTCATATAAACTTATTGAAAAATTCCAAATTTGCACCGAGTATAGGCATAATTATTTACTAGCTTTTTCTCACATTTTCGTCCGCCTGGAATAGTTCTTTTTTCGAAAATCGGTTGTAGTTTAGCCGTAAAAGCTGAATTTTTATCCTATTAGGCGCCGGTGGCAATCCCCGCGCGGGCAACTGGGAACACATCGGGGCAACGACTTTCCAGTCGCCACCGGTGACAACTGAGAAGTTATCCTTGTATCTTTTATCGGCATCTAAAATTCTGCTAAAATGGTTGAATAAAATACAAAAAGAATGGAAATAATAAGGCTGATAATTTTGTGATTTCTTTATTAAATATTTCATTGTTAGAAATTAACTAACGATCGAATTTCATAATGATAATAAAAAAGGTTCAGGATAATAAAGATTACATCTAAAAAATACTGCTCTTGGACTATGCAGAACTAAAACGATGGCCTGCTGCCCTACGCTCGCGGCGTCAAACTGGTTAAATAATACAAATTTTGCACTCAAATGATCACAACGTAAAATGATACACATTTCACAATACAGGAATATAAAAATCGTTAATACAACTAATAAACTCGCTGCCGGCAGTCCAGACTGGCTACGAGGAAACTAACTTATTATATCGGTTAAATAATTTTACATTAAACGCTGCGACGCCTAGGACCTCTGCTAGAGAATGGCTTAACGGGCCATGTAAAAATAAATGTATAAAAATGCGTACTGTAAAATGTATTTGAAAGTACTAATCATGTTAAAAACAATATAACATCGATGAAACAATGAACTTCTCTGTCTCACTCTTAAAATCTCAATAAATCTCAAGTTCGTTAAAACATTCTCTAGCAGACACGAAACACATGATTAAACACTTCATTGAAAATAATAAAAACTTAGTATACGCACGTAAATCTAAAATTGATTTTATAGACAATATAAAATAAAGATCGTCATAGCAGATTCTGTCTTGGCTGTTGTAGTAATTCGTGGATGTTGCCATAAACGAAATTGGTTAAAAATCTGATTATGTTTATATAATGCAATATATATATTCTTAATTAGACTTGAAATTGCCATACTTAATTTTACAATAATTACAGATATTTTCTTGCATATTTTTTGTTTTTAATTTATAGAATGGTTTGGACCAAATCAACATACAGCCAAGCAACACACTACTTGCGACCTTTGTAAAATTAAACACAAAATAAACTTAATATAAATGCAATCAAACGGTCAATCACTCGTCTAACATTCCATAAATATTGCCCGCCACTTGGCACCACAAAATTCTACTACAAACTTCGAAATTGAACTCTGCACGGGATAGTTTTGAGAATGTTTTTAATTACATTTCTAAAACTTTGATCGACAGCTATTTAGCTTTGTAGGTAAATAAGTTATCTGTTTAGAAAAAAAAACAGACGCGGCATTATACAATGATACCCTGCCACAAGTGATATGAACAACAGACGTACAAAGATTGTATTTAAATGATTTTCAGCACAAACTATTAATAACGTCGATACCAACTGAACCAAAAAAACCTTACAATAGTTGAACCAAATACACTAATAAAAGATTAAAAACGTTAAATTTCACCGATTTTTGAAGTGCTATGGATATACAATAAGTAGTATTATCCATCTTAAAAAATAAATATTTGTCATCTGATGGACCCAACGTTAAAATGTCGGTGAATCAACGATATCGATAACAACAGGTGTTTTATTAAAACATTCCAAATACCAACAGAAGTAAAAAAAAAACTCGAAAATATTCCTACTTTAGTTAAAAAAGTAACCAAAAAAGTTTTTCAAAAACAAAACAAAAAATAAGTATAAATGCAAGATTAATAAGGCAGTAATTGTCAAAAACATTTTCTTTTTTCGAAAATGTAGTGTCGAGTAGCGAGCGGACATTTAGAGGACAACTTAACAACACATGGCCAATAGGGCCAACACTACTCGCAGGACACGGGACAGGGACGCAGTACACGGGACATGGGTAGGGTTGCCAACTTTGTTTGCAAAAAAAAATTTGAAAAGGAATATTAACAGTATGTAAATTAAATTAACAGCATTTTTTTATGTTAACAGACATATTTTCATTGTTTCTTGAATAACTTAACAATTTACTATTTCTTATAAGATCCTTATAGGCCTTGCAACATTCAAAGCTAAAAATAAAATAAATGGGAAAGTAATTTTATATGCATTTTGGAAAAACGAATCATCAAAATTATGCTGAAAACAGTAGTTTAAGTTTTTTTTTTCCAACATCAAATAGTAATACTATCAAAAACATATAATTCTACTCCTAATAGTTGGCAACCCTAGACACGGGACACGGAATGAACCATTCCAAACTTAGTTTAGTACAAAAATACAGATTCCTTTGTTAAATTAAATTAACTCTCGATTCAAGTTAGCTTGCAGAGAATGCCTCTTCCGGCCTTTCACATCGAACACCGAACAGAAAAACAACAGAGCAGTCTTCCGTTAAATACGTAAAATACCGAAAATAAGCATAAACGACACATCACTAATAGTGAACTACGATTATGATAATTTGATCATGAATTATAAAACTTAACACTAAGAAAAACTAAAATTAAGTTTCGCTACATTACTTCAGGGTTATAATTTTGTATCGATTACAAGTTAGGAACTATTCTACTGTACATGTAAATGAAGAAAATAACTTTTAAAAATATTCAGTAAGTTTAATAGTAGAGTTAATACTTTTAAAACATCGAATTAGTTTCCGAATGGAGCGACGGTGGCGCCGCGGGGATAAAGGAACTACACGTCCTACGGAACCAAACGATCGTAATCCAATCACGACTGTCACACAGCCACATCGATTGGGTATTTATAGCTGTCAGACCACGTGGGGTTATCATATTGCATATCCATTAAACATTATCATAACACTAAGATACATTACAAGTTACGTTTACAGGCAAAACGATTAAAGAAATATATGTCATTATATTATGTCGATATATGTTCCGCTAAAAATAAGTAGCCTTAATCGTATCACTAAATCGTATGGTGTTGCCGAGTTATAATATTTAGAATATTAACGTTTACCTAAGACACTACGCGCTGCTACCTACTATACAGAGATTGAGACGGGGCGCTCGGACGCACGCGTGCCGAAAGACCGAAGAACATTTGATCGATTTTGTCGTTCAAAAACCATAATTTCAGACGCTTAGAAACCTTGATAATATACACGCAATATAAATACTTAAAAAATCTAGCCGCCAAAATTTAATATATCGACATTCTACTCTCCGAAATCAAATAACGCCGTCTAGCATATATATAGCGACGTCTTGGTCACCAGAATCAAATCTGGCGACATCCTAGCCTCCTTAAATCAAACATTGTGGCATTTGTGCCGGTGAAAATTAATAATCTGAGTTCTCACAATAAGGTTTACTGTAAGATACAGTCGTATAAACACGCGTACGTCCGAAGCGTTGGACACGGGAAAGGCGAAATAGCGTGTGCTCACTACGTAATAATTTTCAAAATTTATCAATAATAATATCCAATAATTATGATACCTTACTCCTGAATCTAACTGAATAATTGCCTCGAAACGCACCGGCGATGCCTTTTATGATACGAGAGGTTCGAAAATATTTAAAAGGCGGATTAGAACTCTCGTTACTATTTTTCATATTCATTAATTTATATCCATAGCGAAATTAACACGAAATATTCCCGTACGTTTCGAGACAAACTGGCCATCTTAACGTCACTACGCCAAACTTTTTATTTTCTACTATTATAATAATCTGTGTAGAATGTAAAATAATCAGATCGAGATATTATATAATATTATTACAAGGATATAAAATTAGAAACACCGAAGGCAACAGAGTGCACAGGCGCGTGCGAGTACGACATCGACAGTAAACATACCGATCTATGTAGAATTTCGCAAAATATTACAATTCTATATCTGAATACACTATTTACAATGTTCTATATGAAAACTGGGAAATAAAAAATGCTCTGTTCAGTACTGTTATATCTTTGTGTTTGTATAAAAATATCTCTCGTTAACTTTCTTATTACTATTCAGTAAAAATGTAAGCAAGATTTTGTACTATTGCTTAGCGGTGGAAGAAAATGGAAAGCGGTTTAAACTGGTTCATACCGGTAACAGCCGCCGACTGCTCTGGCAGTGAAACGCGCAGTTTTCATATAGAACACCGATTCACTTGTGACATTTTTGTTCTGTTTTACGTTCATCTAATTAATGAGTATCACGTTTAAGTCTACAACATTAAAAAAATATGGCATCAGTTCTTATGAAGTTCTAATTCTAAATACATATATATCCTAAAGCTATGTTTCTTTAATAATATTGTTATGGCAGAAAGTTTCCGGCCATTAACGAAGACAGTCACAAAACGTGTGCAACTTGAGAGTGAGTTTGTCAATGACAAAATCATCATAATTCTCAACCAATCTCATCATCATCTGTTCCCATTGCATCAATACCATCCGAATATTGATGCCATATTTTTTCCGATGTCCATGTATTCGTAAAGCTTACGGCATATGATACAAGTAAATCTCCGTACATAAATTTGTAAACACCAATTAAATGCATGTTTTTTTAAATTAGGGAGGTTTCATTGTAGTAGCATTTCTATGACCGTTTTTTGGCGAAATACCCCAATTATTATACAATGCGACATACAGATACATATAACTATGTCATAGAATTCAAGTCATACTATGACTTATTACATATAGCGACCTATCTATATGTGAGTACGACCCTTTGCAAAATATTGGTCGAACTGATGAGCAATTTCCGCTAGAACTTTTAGGCAGGTTTAAGTACTGAAAAAATAGTATTATCATAGAAGAATCTTCAGTTTATATCGAGAGGGTAATGGCAGCTATTTTACATCCGTACTGTATATGAAATGTTTTTTTTTCTTAATTTTAGAAGATATGAGACTATCAACGAAAAGAAGCGGATGTCCCAATTTTTCATATGCTGACTTATTTACTACAAACGATTTAAAACAAACCAGTACAACTCATTTCACTTCTTACTCACTGATTTTGCATTAATTCTTTTTGCATAACTATTGTGTATAAATCGATTTTTTTAATTTTTACATTTTAAAAAGCCTATCAATTGCCTATATCAAAATCTTAGACGACTATTTAGCTGACAGCACATATAATGTACATACCAGTTTCATTTTGAATTATACAATTCGGAATTTTGCAAATAAAACTAGTCGAGCCAAGATTTAAGACTTTCCAATAAAAATACTATTGTTTTCAATATTTGAACCAATAAAACATATCTAACTGAAATAGATCATCAATTCTTGGACCATATACAGCAATGGCGCCTCAAAGGCCACTATAGTGCACAGAGTGCGAACCAGGAAGACGCTACGTACTACAAATCAATAGAGAAAAGGGATTCTTAACCTATTTCAACTATAGTCTACAAGTATTGTGACGAAGCGGTCCTCAATGCTACCACAATAATTGTTTTATTGAGTCTACCCCAAAAAGATAGTTGGATGTAAAGATTCCACGTCTGATGGGAAGACCTTGGATTTATCAACTCTAAGTTAGACCAGTTATGGGACCAGGATCAACTTTAATACGCATTTTAATCTCAAATCTCAAATTGTTTCTATGCGTTGTTTATGCAAATAAAATCTTATTTCTGAAATAAGTTCAAAGTTTGAAATGAAATTTGATGTTTAAAAATTTGAATTTTGTTCCAAAATACCATATTGTTGGCGCCTATTTATGACGTCACGTGTTTGTATTTATAAGGTTAGTATACTTTCATCGAGAGTACGAGAGATATACGGCAGAATATCGTATTTCACATATAATCACATTTTTCAATTTTAATTATATTTTATATATAAAATTACTACAAATAAATTAAATGATTTTTTTATTATCTACTCATTATGCGTATTAACCCATAAATGCCGTATAGCCGATAATTGGTCCAACCTAGAAGAGAAGAGTAAAATAGAAATCCAAACAATAAATATATGATGGAACATCTTGTAACAATACACTACATAGTATGATTCACTCGGTATTTGGGTAACTTCTAACACTTGTAATATTATCGACAATAAATATTTAAAAACCACCAACAGATATTTTTTGAAATCCACCAAAATATAATATTGATACAATTATACCAACTTTACTTGAATTTGTTTCATGACATGTGAATTATGAAACTAAATGTAAATTTCACTGTAAATGGTATGCTTTTGCAAAAAAACACTTTCGACTTTTAATTTTGGAATTATAAAACAAAATTTAAATTTTGCAATATTATCGTCAATAATACTAAGTGTTTTTAGCAATATTATCGTCAATAATGCTAAGTGTTTTTTAGCAATATTATCTTCAATAATACTAAGTGTTTTTAGCAATATTATCGTCAATAATGTTAAGTGTTTTAGTAATTATTATAGTCAATAATGCTAAGAGTTTTTTAGCATAATTGTCGCCAAATATTATCCTTATTTTTTGATATTAAAGAAGTTACCTGAACACCAAGTTACTGTCTACGAAGCAAGAGGCAGGGTACTAAGACGACGGGGTAGATCAATACAGCTTCCGATTATGTATTCTCCACTGGCCTTATGGTACAATCTCCCACTGTGGTGATTGGGGTTATTGTCACTGAGCTGGGAGTCGAAGCTGGGACAATGGTGATCTCCTGGGGAGGTTCCTTCTCCTCTCCTTTCTCCTCGGTGTTGGGGGGCAACTTCACGATCTGGCAGTCGCCCACGGTCATGATTTGCGTTTCCATTGCGACGGCCGGGACGTTTTCTTCTGGTTCCACTCTTTGTCCTTAAAATTTAAAACAAATATTTTTTTACATGGTACATCAGTAATAGTATCTGATATTAATCAATAAAAATACATAATATGTACAAAAAAGTTATCAATTTAATTTTTAACTATGGCCGCAACCTTATCCTCGTGGAATTTGACAAAACGTTATTGTGCAGTTCGCTTATTTTACGATAACTTATATTCCTAAAATAATAGTAGCCTTAAGTTACTCCTAATTACATCAGTTTTCCGACAGTAAAACTCCCGTCAAAAATCCTCCACAAACTTTCGCATTTATAATATTAGTACGAGTAGGCAGAGTTCCGTGCGCTGCTTCGCTCGCGTAGTGGTTACGTTCATAAAATGTAGCCTATAAGTTATGTCAGACTATAATCTATCCCTGTAACAAAATTTCATTAAAATCCGTTTAGTACTTTTTGCGCGAAGGAATAAAAAACATCCATCCATCCTCACAAACTTCCGCAATAGGATAGCAGGATGTACATACCTTCATCCTCATCCGAAGAGGAATCAGACAGGTCGATAGTCCGATCATGCGAGGTCTCTGGCGCCTGATCGTTGTCCACGTTCCGATCCGGATCGACCACACCGTACGAGTAGGCCAGCGGGTTGTACATCATCTCGGTTAGATACGAGAAATCACCGAACGGTAGGTTGGTAGCATTGTAGTTCTCGTTGGGGCGTCGGTCTGGATATAATTATAATAATCAAATAAATAAATAGATATCTATTTTATTAGTGTATGGCCTAATACGGGGGGCGTGGGTTCGATTTCCGCCCAGAGCAAATTGTTTTTTATGAGTGTATCTGTGTTTATCTTATATATTTACGAAATATACATATATGTATGTTTATCAGTTGTGTAATCTCTATAGTACAAGCTAATGCTTAATTCAAGTACAGATGACCGTGCATAAGTCATCCTGATATATTTATTTATAATCTCAAGACAATTCACACACAGCCATCTGACCCCAAACTGTCGTTAAATCCTACGAAGATCGGACAACTGATAAGCATACATAGATTTTTACATACATTCCTATTCATTACCCAAATCTAGGGAATCGAATCCAGGACCTCCGGCTTAGCAGTCAGGTTTCTTAATCATTACACCGGGAGCCCAGTAAAAGTTATGCTTTCAACCTATTTATTCAATGTGTATAATCATTGAAAGTCATAACTGACCCAGTACCAGGCTTGGAGCATCAGAATGTGAGGGGTATAGGCCATACGTCCACTACGTGAACCAAGTGTAGATTAGTGGATTTCACACACCTTCAAAAACTCAATAGAGAACTCACAAGATTGCAGGTTTCCTTCACTGAAGCAACTGATGTTTAATGTTTAAGCAACTGATGTTTAATGGGCACGTTACTATAAAAATGAGATGTGCAAGATTCGACTCACAAGTATCTCCTCGTCACTGAGGAGTTAGAAAGTATCCCCATATCCTCCAACGCGGGTTAGTAACCTAATCCTTAGTGGCCAACCAGAAGTTAGTCATTACTCCTACTAGTTAACTGACAAGGTTTAACGACTGTCACATGTCGATAAAATAGCTTATCGTGCCCTCCGATGCGTGGAAGCGCTCATAAATTTGTACTAACGTGTGCATCCGACCGAGCTCGATGTTGCTCAACTCGGCCTATCGCTTATTACACAAGCCACAGGGCTATGAGCGCATAAATAACATCTAACCCGAAACTCTAGCTAACCCGACACAAACATTCCGTCACATAAATGCGTGCTTCGGCTAAGAATACAATCCGGGATCACTTTCCAGGCATAGTCAACAGTTATTTCATAAACTGATCTGACAGAAACTTAAATTCTCCCAAAATACTTATTTCAATAATTACCAATTTAATTATTACTTATAAAATAAGACTTTTATTATGCTTAAATATAAAGTTAGATACAATGTATTTAATAGATATATACAAAAATACAGATAGATCAATGATAAGTACTAATTTCCTCCACCGAGCTATTTAAATGGTTAGTTATAATAGCTAGCAAGCAAGCGGTTACTGTTTTAATGAAACAAACGTTATATAGTACATATATAAGATACAGTTAATCTTGAAGTCATAATTAAATAGAATACAGAGTAAACTCTTTGTAACGAAACTCAAGGGACTGAGTGATTTTGTCGTTATAGAGAGTTATCGTTATATGGAGTGGATGAACAATATGGGGGTTTTAATGTAAACCAAGTTGTACTCACTTCTTCTTTATAGGGAGATTATCGTTATAAAGAGTTTACACTGTCTATATTTTATTTATAAGTCCATCACAGACCATGCAGTTAACGAATGAGTTTTACGTAACTTTTAAAAATCCTTAACACCTATATCTGTCTGCCGCCCATACATAAAATAACAAATACATACAAAGCAATATTGAACTGTACCGACAAGATTGAACTGTATGACCAATTTCCCAATAAATAGTTGACAAATTTTGACAAATTGCCCGTCATGCTGCTGAATAGTTTTATACTAACAAAACTTGTTAACTTCGGCGAACAGTCCATACTGCATCGGTTGTAGGTCTATCATGTCCGAACCTAAGGAAAGATGCACATTAGAACTGCAACCTAAAACTATTGGCGTAACATATAACTACCTGCTTTCAAATTTTAATACAAAAATACATTTGGGCAATCCCGTAAATAGCGAAAATATAAACAAAAAATATCATTTTACTTAGAATATATGAGACATAAGGATGTCTTTTATATATCATATTCTTTACATCTTAATCTTCGTACAATATTGAAACAATTCAACGGGTATAAACGGGATAACTAAATTTATATACAACGGGATCATAAAAAATCAAAGAAGTTCGCAAGATTTAAAAAGCATACAAAATTTCTAAGGAAGGGAAAACATACGAACTTTCGGCAAAACACTAAGCCCATGAAAGCAAAGGACAACAACGTAGCTACAAATTGTTACGCCAATTAAAAAATACAATCCATTCTCTATAGATTTTAATATAAAGTGTAAATAAAAAAAACTACACAAAATTTATACGACAAAAAAAAAACTTACTATTTTATGGCCACTTAAATTTTTTAAAAAAGAACTGACGCAGACAAAACGGTTGGTTCAAAATATAACCAACCCTTTTGCTTTTTGCTGTGGCTTAAGACGGTAAACACCAATCATTGTTAGTAAGTGAATACTAACTACATAAAACGAAATTTTAAAAGAAATGTTAACTTACAAAAATCTTTTAGTAAAAAAGGATACATTTATTATAAAGATAATTTTTATAATATTAATAATGTATTCAATGGTCATAATTTAGACCGTACTTTGCGAGTATCTGTATTTCTGCAGGAAGGTTTTCAAGTTTTTACACTGAGATTTTGCAGAAAATCAGGTGTATTTAAATTTAAACGTTTTTAATTTCATATATTTACATTATATCGTTAATTACTAAGTAGTTACGTAAGGAAAATTGAAAATAATTGTATTATTTTTGACAATTCAATTGCATATTGTTGGATATAATAAAATAAATTTATGCAAAAAAATAATACAATCGAGCAACATCGTGTAATATAAATTTTATTAACTGGCAAAATATTTTAATAACTTGCGCAGAACAGCAAAACACTAGTACAGTTAGGTATATTACCATTAAAATAAAATAAATAATGAATTTTAACATCAGTGAGTAATAACACAAAAACTGCAATATCTACATAAAATTATAAATTTACTATATGTTTTACCAACTGTAATCAACTGGTTGTAAAGATTAAATACAATTTACATTCAAATATAATGGCCAAAGCAATTTGGGAATAAAAAATCATAGAGAATAGATTGTGCAAAAAAAAAGCAAACGCTAAAAGGCACAGACGTTGCGACACACATCCACATTTTAAAATAATATCAGTTGTAATACTGAGTACGGTCAATCACACAAGTTAAACACTCAGCAAATGCAAACAAATCGAGTCTTTATTATTATTGCAATAAGGTTAAAATTGAGGTATATTTTTTGGGTGTACTGAGTGGTAGTGTATACTTTAATAATGGCGGCCATTAATCATTAAGAAAAACATTGGAGTCGTGAGTCACTTCGCGGTTATTGTACTGTTTCCGGTACTATTGCTTCATTTTGACTAGCAAAACAAATTATGATATTTTCCAAGCTTTTTTAGCGGAATAAATGTTTATTGTGAATAACTAAATCTGCATTACGTGTGTACATTATCAAAATTATGTTAGAGAATTTAATGACGGTGTAATAAAAGAAAAAGTTTATTTTAAAATTGTTCAATGAATGTACTTTCTAATAAATTGTATGTTGCAGCGAATACATTCATATTTTAAACAAAAGTGGAACATTCGTATTATTTTTATGATTGTTATTAAAACTGTACCGCTATTAATTATTGAAATTATGTTTTTCTTAACAATTTCAGAATGGCAATATGAACTTCACATGTTTCAAATGTTTTTTTTTTTTTAATTTATTATCAAAGTCAATTTACTTATATAAATTGTAGTATGAAATACGGCTCTCAAAGCAATATTGAAAAAAAAGTTAAACCGTTTTTTTTTGAAAAAAAAAAACATATATAAAAAAAATACTGGTAAATCAAAATTTTAATTTTATTAATATTTACCCTATATTATACGTTATAATAATTTACCTGTCTTGGGCTGGAAGAAGTTCTTGGGAGGGCGGCCGCGGCGTCTCTTGAGCAGCAGCGACTGGGGCTGAGAGTGGGCGGGGCTGGGGCCCATACTGCCCACTACTGTACCACCAGTCAGCACGCACCCTTCCATATCTGGTACGAAAAATAAATTACTTAAAAGGTTTAGGGATGAACTGGGACATGGAAGCATAAATATTATACAGATCGGCTTTATTATTACAAACTTTTATTTAACTTGCAGTGTATGTTTGTTAGTTTGTTCGGATCAAACCTCCAAGCTTAACTACTGATCCAAGATTAACCACGCAACTGTAACTTTGCATACTACTTCAGTTCTGATGACAATGCATTTTTATGGTGATATATATATATATATACATATCTGCTGTTATACTTATGATTGGCAAGCAACTCCTCAACGGTTAGCAATAAAGTTATGAAATTTTGTGTTTCTTCATATAAGACTCTAAAATTAAAGCTTTTGTCTTTAAATATTTTAATAAAACCTAGTTTCACATTCACAAAACTTCAAATGTTCAACTTGTTGTATACTCCGTTTCATCAGTTAATAAAACTATACAGTAAGTGAGCAACTTAGGCGGTGATTTATTTTCTCTTCGTCGTTTAGTCATCCTCCTAGTCTCTTCCGCAGTCTGGAAGAATGGTAAATTCTTCAATCACCTGCGCTGAAGTGAAATGTTGTTCGTGTATCTTGGGACATATGAAAACGTTATTGATTCTGGCTGTTTCAGCAATATACTGCGTTCCTTTCTCTTTCCCGCGTGCGTGTATTACTTCCTTCCTGGCATAAACGCGTTAGTAACACCCCAGTCTGGTGTTGGTAATGTCTATGGACAGTCGTGATCACTTACAATCAGATGACTCCTGCTCGTTTGCCTGCTAATTCCATAAAAATAAGGGGATTTATTGATTATTCCATGATTCACAATGTACGTGTAAGCGTCGGTCACGGCTGTTATCGGTAGATACCAATCGTTATGCTATATCGGAAGCCTCGTGTTGGCATAAAAACATTTCTCCTTAAAGAGTCCAACTTACCCAAAGAAGTCTTCGGGGGCCGTCCACGCTTCTTCTTAATCTTGGGTATGAGCGGCAGGGGGGTCTTTCTAGGTCTTCCACGTCCTCGACGAGGAGGCTCCAAGAGATCCCCCGGCTGGATCTCATTCTTGATCGGTTCCAGAGTAGAGTTGAGAACCACAGGGTTGGAACGAGGGGGTAGCATGACGTCACCGGAAGGAGTGAAAACCAGGTGGCCGGATTCGCGGTGAGTCGTCCGGACCATGCCTGACATCACTTCCGAGTTGTTCTCGCGTTTTGTCGTTGATGTCTCGTTTGCTAAGTCCACTGTTGGGTCCTCCTGTGGAAAATGGTTTATTATTTTAAGTAGGGCTATTAGTGCAGTTCTCAATTATCAAAAGCGATCAGCCCGGCGGAGTGCTTCGATTATGACCGATCGAAAAAGTTAAGCTACAAAATCATGATTTTTTCCACGCTTCGAAGGGCACGTAAAGCCATCAGGGCGGTTGTTATCGTAGATAGTAGTCGTTAAGCTATGTTACTTCAAATGTCGAAAGCAAACACTTGAGCTGGCCGCTAACCCCTCCACTAGGCCGCATTAGTGGAGCTCCTCAGTATAAGGAGAGACCCGTGCTCATAGAGCCAATTGATTGAAGCCAACCAGCCATTATAAGAAGATAGCGTAATCATAGCTGGGAAAACGATATTCGGTATAGAGCCGCTAAAAAGTCCTACATTTCGGTTGACCACTAACCTGTTCACCAATAACAGCATCGTGGTGCTCTAAACGATCTCAGTATGAAAGATCCGGGCTCAGTAGGGATCATTAGTGAGTTGAAGCCAGTAACCAAAATGTGTTACGTACCTACTACTTTATAAACAATTCACTTATTGCAGTAAGATAGGAAGAACTTATAGAACTATAACCGAACAGTACAACAACGACAACAAAAAACTCTTTATTGTACACCAATAGACCTAACCATTAATAACATGTTTACAAAATAATTTAAATCGATCAAAATAAATACAGTATTTTAAATCGAATCTATTTGATCAACCAACCAAGCAAGAAGTTAAGGAACAGCAGTCGAAATCGGTAGAAGGATGGGTCACGACTAGTGGCAACTTTTTTTGGAGACTTTTGTATTTCGGAAAGTCCTTAAAACCGCTGGCTTCGATTGTTATCGTCAAGCCATGCCGGAGGCCTTTGGGTTGCTTAAAAACTTGCGACACAAGTGCACTGACCCGCATTGGAGCAGCATGGTGGAGTATGCTCTAGGCCTCCTCAGTCATGAGAAGAGAGTCGTCATAGGAATAGGCTATTGTAATAACCTATCCCGTGAAATATGCGGGGAGCTTTAAAATAATGCAACATCAAAATAATGCAAAACAACCTGGTTATAACATCACATGGTGTCTAATATAACGTCGATTGGACTAATGCTTTACCAGTAATTCTCCCTGGCTACGGGGTAATCGTTTTGTGCCGCACCATATAGCATCACTATCCAACTGGATATAGTAATGTTTTTCAGTGCGGAATACATGCTGTAGGAGAGATGTATTAGAACATCGTCGAAACTGAACAACGGCGCCCTTTCGTTACTCTCCAAATATTCGACATATATATAGGTTTATAACATTTTTTACTGTTTCTTAATTAATATTTATATAATTTAATAGTCACATTGTCCTACAAATTCCGTGGGACCATGTTTCTCGAGGTACTGTGGACACTTAGCTACCACAATCGAAAATGTTTGTAAGATAAAAAGTTGGTATCTCATCCATATGACGTTATTCACGAAAAATTTGCTTGATAGCAAATAGTGTAACGTGGTCCCAGGACTAATGAGGAAATGAATGATATTAGTTTAGAGCTACAGATGGATAGTGTGTGTGTGTTTCAACATACCCGTTCACAGATCTTGGTGTGCATGCGCAGTTTGTCGGAGCGCGCGAACGACCGGCCGCAACCGCCGCACGTGAACGGCCGCTCGCCTGTGTGCGTCAGCCGGTGGCGGGAGAGGTGGGACGAGCGCGCGAACCTGACAATAATAATTAATAATGTAATAAAAAAAATGAAAAAACAAATGAATTACAATAATAATATAATTAGAAAAAAAAATATGAATAATATCTATAAATAAAAAAATCGATGTTTGTTTCCCCATATTTAACCCCCCTAATGTCGAAATATCAAAACCGGTAAAACAAATCTTGTTGAGATAAAAAGTAACCTGTTTTTTCCTAATTTATATTTTATTTAACAAAAATTATAAACTGTACCAATTTTCATCAACGATTCAGTAGTTTAGGCGCGAAAAGGTGGTTAATTTCGCATTTATAATATTAGGAAGGATTATTTCGTTCTTCGGAGGGCACGTAAAGCCATCGATAAGCCCCGATAGCAATCGTTAAGCCGCATCGGAGGCCTTCGGGCGACACTACTTGGGGTGTCACTAACACCTCCACCAATACGCATTGGAGCAGCGTTGTGCAACATGCTCCAGGCCTCCTCAGTGTGCAGCTGGTCCAGATAGAAGCCATCAACAGCTTGAAGCCAAGGATTGTCCTAATATATAGCTTGTACTAGTCTCCCAGTACGTTCCACGTTAAGTAAACGGTTACCTGACGTCACACACGTCACACACGTGCGGACGACCATCCTGCGAGTCATTCGCTGCGGTGTCAGATAGGGATCCGCTCGAGTCTGTCTCTTCGTCGTCCTCAACTCCTTGCTTTGCTTTCTCTGGAATATCAACAAGAATGTATTTAATATATGAATCAAGATTCTGATTAGGACCTCAATCGAACGTACATTTTTTAATTTTGCTACGAAAATAAAAATATTATCATTTAGGTTCATACTATACATACATATATGGGGAATCCTAATGCGAATATAGGTCTGTACCCTTCATATTGTGTGACCCGAAGCACAGTAGTGGGACAGTCATGGGTAGCAACAATGATTGCGAATATACCACATATATATTACAAATAACATCCATTACTAACTTTCTTTTGTCAAATAGTTGTTTATACTAGCTGAAAATTGTTGATTCAAAAGCAGGGCCACAAGTAATGTAAGGACCGTTATAAAAAGAAAAAATAATTAACGATAAGCTATCGAATGATAGGTTTTTATTAAGATTTAATTCAAACCATGTTGATCTGAAAATAATTTTAGTATAGATACACTCCACTTAAAAGTATTCAATTATTTTTAAAACTACAATAAATGGATTTCAATAACATACAGATAAACTAAGAATCTTCAACAAACAAAAACAAATATTTTACACACAAAACGTGTTACGATACAACATTTTACTGCTTGCTTAAAGTACTAACTAAAAATAAAAAACAAAGGTGTCACAAAAAACGCATTAAAAAACGCGTTTCAAAAAACGATATTTCAAAAAAATGTGTGACAAAATAATTAAAAAATAAAATCGTGTTACATTAAAATCAGTATACCTCGTTCACACCTCACTCACCGTCTGAATCATCGTGGTCGTTGTTCTGCGGCGCGGGCGCGGGCGACTTCTGCAGTACTGCCAACTGCACCACCTTGATACCACCCCCCTGCTTCACCTCCCCCTCGCTCTTCGGTGACGGTGACGTCGTGCCCACGCCTGGAACAAATCAAAGTTAATGTCAATTTATTAATTTTATCTGGTCTAATGGTTAGTAAACCAGCTGGGCTGGAGGTCGTGGATTCGATCCCCACCCAGGACAAACTTTTCTGTGATGAGCAGGAATGTTTTTTCTATATCGGGGTGTAATCAAAATATCTATATAAGTATGTATTTAAAATAAATAAATAAATATCTTTGGACAACTCACACACGGTCATCTGACCCCAAACTAAGCGTTAGCTTGTGCTATGG
>DWJZ01000434.1:0-32742 GCA_018249125.1 Asbolis capucinus
CAGTCGCAACCCGTTAACTACGCAATACTTAGTTACCTCAAAAAAGCTAATATCTCCAAAACCTCTCGTCAGATGACGCTTAAGTGACAAAATATTGACTTTCAAATAAAAAAAGAATTATCAAAATCGAACCACCCAGTCAAGAGTTATTCGGTAAAAAAAGCAAAAGAAAAATATTAAAAGGAAGAATAACTCCAAAAGTGATCGTCAGATGTCGCTTCAAATAAAATGGGACCACATCACAATCGCCAGTGTAAAATACTTTTTTTCTCAACAGTCGGGCCTCAAGACTATCATTGCAAAACATAAGAGTGCCTTAGTGGCTCGGGGCTCCACACAATGTAAGGTACAAACATATTCCAATGTATGCTTTTTGTTCTAGAATGACTCCGATGATGAGCAGTGCGCCCTCAGCGACAAATGGCAGTACGAGAGGAAGTCCAGAAGATGGTCGCGAGTGGTCGAGATCACACCGCAAGCACAGCGAAGGCTTCAGGTTTGTAACTCACAGAGATTCCGGAGTAAGGTACTGTAACCAACTCGTACACTTTCTTTTTATGTTACACTAGTGCCTCCCCACGGCTTCGCCCACGGAGGTAAGTTATAAAAAGCGGTCTGTGTTATTCCAGACTATAATATACGTGCCAAATTTCATTCAAATCGGTTGAGAAGTTTTTACGTGAAGGAGCTACAAATATCCATCCATTCATCCGTACCCACAAATATTTCACATTTATAATACTAGTAGAACTAGCAGTTAGCTTTGCTTCGGAACAATATCTTCTTCAGGATAATATGTTATAGCTTAGGTCACTTCTAAGATCCGTTATGGACCAATAGATCCGGTAATAAGTGTATAATTAATACAATGGTAGCAGTTTTGGGGCGTGGTGAATTTCAGGCAGTCACACTCAACCACTCTCAATATTCTATTTATCCATAAACCTCAAAAAATACCAACCTTCAATAAACCATAACGCTCCACGCATAAGCACACGACCTTTGATCCCCTTTTTTGATAGAAAATCATTAAATAATAAATCATTAAAGCATAAATCGTTTGCCAAGCGATTGTATGTGTATTTTCATATCCTTCATGACAGCTATTCAATGCGCTCAAAAGACCTCGGGATTTCATAAACGCGTTGCAAAGACCTATCGACCTAATTCAAAGATCCTTAATATTAAACTTTCAAAGACCTTACTTCCCACGCCTAAGATACTGTTGACTCCGGAGTTATATTAATTTCGAACGAGTATGCCGCTATCCCACACTTTCGTCTCAATTTGAAACTTGCAAATAACTTGCAGTATCAAGGTTATTGCGATACTTGGCTTCAAGTCAACTATAGAGTATGGGTGTCTCGTCATAAATGCGGATGCCTTCAGTAAACATTGCTCCAATCCAACTTCTGGAAGGTTAGTGGCAAAATATGTTTCTATGCTACCCGAAGGCAGCAAGCTGCCGCCGGTCTGAAGGTGTATGTGGCTTCAACCCAATAATAGCTCGCTCTTGATCGCGAGTCTTTCTTTGTGAATGAGAAGGCCTTCTACTTCAGTGTGGCTTGGTGGATGGGTTAGAAGCCAACTGATGCGTCAAAAGTTTTGTACCGTCTAGCCTCCGACACGGCTTACACATTACTATCTAACAACGACTAACCGGTACCTACAAAGCATGGAAGTGCACAAAAAACATTCCGATTGCAGTCACCCATCCACATCACGCGTCCGCTGTTGCTTAACACTATTGATAAATTAGGGTCGAAGCAAGTCGCGGGGTCATGAATACACCTCAATACATTACGCAAAATATTTCCGATGATGAGTATCATAATTGACATCAATGACCGAAGCGCGAGACTGCATGCCGCCGAGGCTGGTTCAATAAATTATTAGCATACATTGGAGCCAATTAAAATTAATCAAGATAATCTCTTTCAATTGATTGCCAATATGGCTTTGTATCTAATATTTGATCTATTTAACGGTATTAATCTCCGGCAACTTGAGTCCGGCGTTCTATGCCATTTATCTGTTTTAACATATCATGAATTAGTTGACCCGGTACTCAACTACCAACTTAATGCATCAGGTTAATCTTATATTTTAATACCTTTAGTACATACGCATGTCATTGTAAAACTTCCTATACCAGCATTATAAACACCATCGGAGATATTTTGGCTGCTCCTTTAGACATTGGGGCTATCCAATTCCAGATTAGGAAGAAAAAAAGTGCGTTTACCATGTCTAGAGCCTTCCTAACGGTGTAACAAATAAAATATGTAGTATTTACTATTTATTAACTTAGAAGCTGACTACGAGTATGAGTGATACTTGCTATGGTGAAGGTATAGTATATTGTGAGGAAACCTTCCATACCTGATATTTCTCGAAGTTTTCGAAGGTGTGTGTGTCATTCTACGCATGACCAGCGTAGTGGACTATGGCCTATAACTAACAAGGAGGAGATCCGAAGCCAGGAGTTATGGGTTGGAATGATGAACCTTGTATAATTGTATACCTATAATATCAGTTATATGTATATTCTTCCATATACTCAACAAAGTTAATGTTCCAGGTGATAGCAGCTCGTGCGCTGGCGGAGCGAGAGGCGAGAGAAGCGAGGGGGGAGGTGGAAGATGATGAAGATGAGACCTTGCCTACCATAACGGTGGGGCTGGTCGACGCTGATGGCCATTATACTGATGTCGAGCCGGATTTGTGAGTATCTGAATTACTTGGTTTCAAACCGTGGCCGTGGGTCTGTTACGTATCCTGCAAACGGAAAACGATGATGAAAATTTTGCAATAACCGCTCGTAAATCGCAAATTTACAATGGTGCTCATAATCATGCTACTAAAGTATTGACTCTAATTTCGTCGCAAAAAGTGCATAGTAGCAATCAACGAGTGGTATGCAATTGATCTAGTATATAATAAAATATTTTTGGATACACAGCGATAGTCTGTGTTATTGTTGCTAATCGTTTGTTGCCTGCTCGCTGTTTGCAAATTTTAGCTTATATGGATATGCCGATAGATTTTATAGCCAGAGATGCTGATGAAAATAAGAGCTACCTGAAGGTAAGCCACTAATCACGGGTACCTCCTCATAACTGATGAGGCTTAGAGGTCCACGCACTCTGAGGCACGGAAATCATAAAACTGCTCCATTAGCCACTTATCCAACTCACGCATCCGAAATTACTTAACCCGATCGATCATGATTGACGCAAATGATGGTCATGCGCTTCTTTAAAGTACTTTACGGTAGGGATGTCGTGTAACTCAGAACTGAAACTATCAGATATCCGAAATGCGATTGTATCCGAAACAGTGAAAAAAAGTGACTGAATCAAAAATATTCATCATTTTTGTTAGGAGTGGAGTCCAAAAGACATGTTATGATTATCATCCATCACATTGTTCTTCTGTCACTAGTCCTAAAGCAATATGTTGTTGGTGTATGGAGATCCTGGAGTGATTATTGGCCCTAGTTGCTTCTACGGTATACTCTCTTTTTCTTCCCTGTGCGTGAAGGTTGTGAGAATCGATAAGTTTCTATCTGGCAAATAATGCGTTAGAAACCCTAGCCTGGTGTAATATCCATGGACGTCACATATTAACATGTATGCTGAGATGATGCGTGATGAATGGAAACGACATTATAAATATAAATAAATATCTTTGGACAACTCGCACACGGCCATCTGACCCCAAACTAAGCGTTAGCTTTAGCATTAGCTGCATGAATTATCTATTGTGTATTTTTATTTCTGTACTTGCTGGTTAGTCATTTACTCTTTTGTCTTTACATTTACAATATTTTACTAGACATGACTTCTTATACCCAAACATCATAAATTTGTCTTTTACTTTAACATTCCCTAAAAATTTTGATAATAACTATTACTAATTGAGACATATAAGGCTTCCTCAGATATAGGGAAAGACCTATGCTCAGTAGTGAACAATTCATGGAAGCCGGTGTTATTTTCGTATCCATATTATATCCGTAACTGTATCTGAAATCGTGATATCATTTATATATCCGAAACTTATTCCTAACCTCCCTAGTTTACAGTAAATGATTAGTAGTAAATCAGTCAGCCGGCACATTAACAGATGGTACAAACAAAGACCGCTAATGAGGAGGGCCGTATTGGCCCTTCGTTGCGTAACCGAACTGGAATGCTCGACCAGTATACACTGACCTGTCATGGTTATATAATACAAGTGACTGCCCTCGCTTCGCTTTGGTATAGCAAGGTCTTATGAACGAGGGTTTATGAATAAGGTACTGCTAGCATCCTTTAGGAAACGTAAAATAAGTTTTATGTCATAATGCTCTAAGATTAGCAATGGACATTGTCGTACTAAAGAGGGTCGCTTCCTCTGGAGTCCTGGTAATATCTATAGTTAATTTTAAATACGGCATATATAATTTAACTAGCTTCAGTCCGAGACTTTATCCGCCTGGAATAGTTTGGTCTAACGCTAACTTTAAACCGCAACCTCGTTTCTGTCATACATAATTTTTGTGAAACTTCAACCGTTCACGGAGCGCACGCGGAAGATCTCAATAGGAAAAAATCCCTCGATTTTGAAACATTCTTCATTAGTGCTCCGCTCCTGTTAGTCTTAGCGTGATTATATATAGCCTATAACCTTTCTCAATAAATGGGCTATCTAACACTGAATTTTTCAAATCGTACCACTAGTTCCTGATATTAGCACGATCAAGCAAACAAACAAACAAGCTTTATAATATTAATATAGATTAGGTATAGTTGTAGAAAAGGTATAACTATAAAATCTAACGTGTTTCGCTAATCCAACTATATACTCGGTGCAAATTCGATCTGGAATTTTGACCATACAAATTTCAACAGGTTTGCCAACGAAATATATTACAATGCATGTAAGCATACGCCTGGCAAAAAGTAGATCTAGTCTTAAATACTTAAGCTTTAGATAAAAAAATACTACTAATTTTTGTAAGAAAACCTAAAAAAATTTTTTTCTTGTAAAAAACTTGGCAAGCCTACCCATTGTGACAACTGGGTACGGCTATGGCAAAAGCTGTACCCCATGGGTCTTCATAAAGCAGTCAGTCATTGTCAATTATCATCTAGAAACTTAATGGCTGTCAGTTGATACCATCGCTACTTGGCTGTATCTCGGGAAGTGTTATAATTGTACACGAAACGCCTGTCAGACCTGATGGACTCGCCCAGTCTATCTTATTACAGATGGCCGTCTTTAAATCCGTAAATAACCTTACTAATATTATAAACACGTAAATGTATGGAGAGATGTTTGTTACTCCCTAACGCAAAAACTACAGTACCTGTTTGGATGAAATTTGGCACAGAGATAAATTATAGTCTAGGATAACGTTATGGTTGCATAGAGAGTATAAAGTTTATTTAATCCTACTAATATTATAAATATTAAAGTTTATGTTGTTACTCTTTCACGCAAAAACTACTGAAGATATCTGAATAAAATTTGACACAACGATAGTTTACAGTTGGGATTGACCACAGATATATAATCACGAGCTGATATGTAATCACGTATAGAATCACGAGCGGTGATAGCCTAGTGGTTAAAAATTCGATCTTCTACTCGAGGGGTCCGAGTTCGAATTCCAGGGCGCGCACTTCTAACATTTCAGAGTGATGTGCGTTTTAACCAATGAAATGTCACTCGCTATAACGGTGAAGGAAAACATCGTGAGGAAACCCGCATACCGGAGAGCTTGCAAAACTCAAAGGTGTGTGAAGTCTGCCAATCTGCACTTGGCCAGCATGTTGACTACGACCTTAACTACTATGACCTTAAGACTATGGCCTTAACCTTCTCATTCAGAGAAGAGACCCGTGCTTAATAGTGGGCCGTGATGGGTTGAGATGATGATGTATGGAATAACATATTAGCTACTCTTTAGTTATAATTTTCGCAGGCGAAGCCGTAGGCAGTAAAATAGTTCAAAATAGCTTCATTAATTAAACGAAATATCCAGAACCATGCAATTATTTTGTATTTAACATCAAACATCCGTACATCCATCCATACTCACAAATTATCACATTTTTATCATCAGTAACATTCTTGAAACTTCGCAATGAATTCAAGACGTACGTAACATTAAAAATATTAGAACCGGCTACCTGCACCAGTGAGCCTCGAGCCTCAGTCCACTAGCGTGTAATTACGTTAGTTAACTATTTGTTCTACTCACTATTTGGTCACTTAGCCCTTCACCGATCACGTTTACATTTCCGAATGCCAAACCCTAGAGAATAATGATAGGCTTTTGGTAGCCGTACGGTGCGAGTGTTAGCGGTATGGTATTTGATTTTTCTTATTATTTAATGAAAGAAATGGAAATAGTTAATTTCACAAAACGATAGGTAATATAAATAATTTAGAATAAAATCATTTTACTTACCCTCTCAAAATTATGTATTATATTTTTTTTACAAGTTAGGTCTCCCTAAGGTAGGTATATTATGCAAATAGGAATACTGGCTGTACAGATATAATAGATAATAATTATTGGGAATAGGTACTGATTTTGACATAAATATATTTTTGATGAGGATTATTGTTTGCGGTATTGCAACGTAAATAAATATCTTGTGTGACACTAAATACCGATAAATGTATAGCTCCCGCGTGGAAGAACTTCAGTATCAGCAAAACATTAGTTAAATAAACCTTATTGCAGAAATGCTTTACTTTCACGTTTCGGCACATTTCTTTTCGCTTTAACTGAATAGTTTGTTGTTTGGAACCTAGTAGTATACGAGTTTACTACATATATTGTGAGTGTAGTATAATTGCTAGTCGAAATGTAGTTTACGTGGGGTTTATTGGCCCAGGCTGCTTTTACAATCTACTTTCCTTCTATATATTTTCGTCCACTACAAATCTCTTGTTAATTTCCTTATCAATGTTATTATTTGCTTGGCTTCCGACGATGGCCCACTGCTGAGCACGGGTCTCTCCTCATATTGAGGAGGCCTAGAGCAGACTCCACCTAGCTGCTCCAATGCGGATTGGTGGAGGGGTTAGTGGCCAACCCAAGAATCCAAAAATTTTAAACCACCCGTAGGCCTCCGATATGATTTAACGATTGCTATCTAATGATAACAATCGGGACCGACTTTATATGCTCACTGAAACACGTGGGCGTTCATGAATGTTTTGCCACTAATGGTCACTCTTCTACATACCTCTACCTACCTGTTGCTTAACTTTTTCGATCACCTACAATCGAAACAAGCCGGGCTATGATCTTAATTTGCTTAGTGATCATTAAACTTAGTGTATAACTCCGCTAATTACATCACCACACCTTTATACATTAAGTCTACTAACCGAATAAAGCTTGTTTTTGAAGCGGAAAGCACTCAATGTACAATTAATTGTTAATAGTAAATCTGACGTGTTAATGGGTACGACAAGGGCTCGGGAACTATTCACACGTATTCATCAAGATAACGATACGAGAAATAAGTTTAATTAATTAACGGAAACAACTAATGACTACTTTCGAAACGGTTGGTGTGTGGTCTAAAAATTATTCGAACAGGTGATATCTGGATATATCGGGGCCAGAGAAACTAGTTTTTTAAAATTCTGTCAAGTGCGAGCGTTATATATAAGGCTTTGTGCAACGGTAGCCTGCTAGACGTCTAATTTATATTAATACCAGTCAATGTCTGTCCGCGGTTTCGCCCAAATGTAGTTACAAAATATAGCCTACGTTTATTATTCCAGACGACTAATCTACGACTGTTCTAAGTTTAATCCAGATCAGTTCAGTAGTTTTCGCGTGAAGGCGTAACAAACATCCATCTATCTATTCTCACAAACTTTCGCATTTATAATATTAGTAGGATTGTAAAGATGAAGAGTTTGTTTGTTTGAATGCGCAAATCATTGAAAAAATGTAATAGATAAGTATGTAAGAGAAAGAAAGAAAAGAAGATCGTAAGAGAAACAACAAGCGCCCAAAATACAAATGCAAAATTGCATCATTATGCTATGTTACGGGCACTCACGATATGTGTTCCGCGCCAATATTTCGACCCAGTTGTATGAACCACTTTGACTATTTGGGCTTGCCAACGCTGACGTAGTCGCGGGAAAAAACGAATTAACTATAATTATACTTACTCTTACAAAATATGATTCACTTAACTTCCATTACTCACCTTAAACAGAGTACATCAACCGTTAAATCCTCGATTCGCTCCACTGGACCTTTTGATATTAATAGGATTTCATAAATAAACCATGACAATTTAAATATCCTAATTTGGAATGTAAATACTTACAAATTGGGCGGTTTTATGTCATTATTTAAATGATTAGGCTTCTGAATATAATCCAATCTAGATATTAGTCTTATATAGCTGATGGTTTGCCAGAATAATCGGTAGATAAATCTGTATATAAAATTCAATATTTTTTTGTGAGTTTTTTTGTTTGTCCGTATCGACGATGAAATAGGAGATAGAGCTCTGATGTCTTTGGAAACTTCGTCCAGAATTCTCTGGAAAAGGTTTTGATATCAAAATTAAATCAGTTGGACACATGGTTGATGAGTTGGTGCGTAGCAACGCGTTCCGGGTACAGGTTGACACGACTTATGTTCTTATGTCCCCTAGATGGGGCAGAGGGTCCATCCATCCATCCCGGTCAGTCCTGAGCTTAGCGCTTGATTTCACTCCAGGTCTTTCCAATAGTCTGTCGCTTCATCAGTGATAATCAACTAGTAACCAATAATTGGCACATATCTATTCGCTAAGACGGCGCCAGTAGTGGGATTATGGTAAAATATTACGGTTATAATAAGTCAGCGAATATGTTCCGTAAGAAATAGTTCCGATTTCTTATTTTAGACCCTGGCTTCGCAGGCAGGTGGACCTTAAGGGATGGTTGAGTTAGGTTAATTTGACCAGGATGAAGCGAGAAGTGAAGCTAAATTATTAAAAATTTTGACTATTAATACGTTTATGAAATATTTAAATTTGAGCCAATCAGCTTTGATTTTCCGGGGCAGTTTGCAGACTGGCGTAAAAAATACGAACACGTAATATGAAGTTGCTGCCACGGACGCACTGCGATAAGCCGTAGGCTATAGATCAAAACTTGAAAAACGGTTAAAAATATATTTTTTTGCTTATGTCTTTCTTATCATGTTACTAAATATAAAGTTTCATGGTTTTATAGTACAAGTTAACGCTTAATTTGGGTTCAGATGGCAGTGTGTGAGTTGTTCAAAGATATTTATTAATATTTATATATAAATATTATTTTATTTGTTTTAACTTTGAACATGCCGAACTCTCATACCTTCACTCATCCATTTGAACCCCTCTAAAGTATTGTTTGCAGTATTCAGTTTTTTTCTTCTATAGCTCGGTTTAGGCATGAATGAATGATGAATCGAGACGGACAGCGTCAGGCAATAAATGACTTTAGCTTTTATAATATTAGTATTATATTTTACACATTAATTTTACATTACATTTACCGGTAATAAATGAGTCAATTTCGGTCTTTGAGTCAACAGAATACCCAGAAAAATCATAAACATGTGTACTCAAGTAGGACAAATGTTGACTGCGGCAATCGTTAATTTAAACCTGACAGGCCGGTTGTTCTAATGCAAGGCTGCTCAACCCCAGGCCCGCGGACCATTATGTGGCCCGGGAACGGATTTTAAATGGTCCGCGCAAGTATGTTTGTAGAACTTTTTTATTAAGCAAGTCCTCAATTGACTAGGAATTACTAGTGGTCCGCAGTCAATTTAACATCCCTCAGTCAAAAAGGTTGTCAAAAAGACAACACTGTCAAAAAGGTCAGTCAAAGACTGTCAAAAAGGTTGAGCATCCTTGGTGTAGTGGATAGAGAATTTGGAGAACATGGGCTCGATCCCCACCTAGAACAAACTGTCTGTGATGAGCAGGAATGTTTATGCTGTGTCTGGGTCTAGGAAAAATATTATTTATATTATATATGTATTTTACAATATATGCATGTTTGTCAGTTGTCTGATTATCATAGTACAAACTAAGGCTTATTTTGGGATCGGGTGGCCGTGTGTGAATTGTCCTACCTATTAAAAATATGTATGCATATTTATTATTAAAAACAATGTACATTATCATACACAAATAACAACTTAATTTTAAAACCCTTTGTTCTAGACTCACCAGCTCGGGGCAGCAAATGATACAGTTACCAAGCGACAAGGAAGATGAAGAAGAAACGGGTACCCGGTTCAGAAGAACAGGATCTGAGAGATTGCGGGACGGCGCCAAGGCCTTGCTGCGACGAGTGGAATCCCTCAAAACGAGAAGAAGAAAACGGCAGAACCGAACAGAAGTTATCGTTTCATCACCTCACTTCCTAGACGTTCAACAGGACAAATATCCTGATCTGAATTATATAGATATGACTCCAACTACTCCAACTGCGTTTCCCTTTTCTCCTATTCCAGATTACCATAGCTCTCCTCTGCACGCTCCTGCTATCAGAACCCAACCACCTTCTCCCATGACAGTCATGCCTCCATCACCAATCGCTCCTTTAGAGCAGTCTTTTGTTTTAAATCCACCTTTCGGAGATGACAGTTCCAGCTACGCATCGGATGGAAGCATGGGATCTAGCAATAAGAGTTCTAAGTCCAAACTTGGAAGAGCGAAGAGAATATTTCATAGAGGGATTAAGAGTGATGATTCTAGCGCCTTAAGCGATTCGGAATGCCAGCCCGCTAGTTGGAGACACAATTATTATAAGGAGCATAATATTCATCATAATACTCATCATAATACTGAAGTAAGTTTTTTTTACCTTAGATAAGTTAGCGCTTGACTTCGATCGCACCTGATAATAAGTGGCGATGAAGTATTATTGTTCATCAACAGTTAGATCTATATTTATGTTTGTGATGTGACTTCTTAGACCCAAATCCTTGGACTTTTAACAATTGCTTGCAAAGACCCAAACAGTTCTCGTGTAAGACAGTTGATTGTAATTTTGATAGCTAAAGCACCTAGTTTCTTCCTGGCGAAGTAAGAAAGACATCATAATTATTGCAAACAGGAATTGAGCAACTGCTTCGGGTTTCTTTTCACAATGTAAGGCTACAAGCCATAAGCTACCATGCAAGCCAAATGCGGATGTTTTCCTTCACCGAAAACACCGATTCACCGAAACAAACCCAGACCTCCTACTACCTAATAAGGAGAATACATATAAGGCTAAATGTCCACCACCACCACAATAGGTAGTTAAACCACTAAGGGGCCGTACGGAGGCAATTGCTAATTGCTTGTAAGTAATTAAGCATTTAACAGCTTTAACTGGCGTTTGAACATAGTTATCTAGTGTTTATTTAGAATAATTGTTTGTCTCTGAATCGTCTTATTTACATGTCGGTAAGGATAAAAGATTTAGTAATAATGTACTCATTGGCGTACTCAGCTTCTGATCCATAGGAGCATATGGGTCTCAGCTGGCACAGGGGCCTGGGACCTCTGTAGTCCCTAACCCAAAGGGATACGGAAGAGGAAACTAGATTTTAGAAATGGAACCATATGGCAACTACCAGATTTCGAATTATCAAAATCGGTACACAAAGTAAAAAGTTAGGAGGTAACAAATATATAAAGGAATATATTTAGGAAGTCAAACCTCTTTAACCTGCTGGTACTCGTCACTGACCTACTATATACATCTTTATATAACTTCGATAAAGAGTATACTAGAACCCAAGAAAAAATAATCACAAAATATTGTCCGCCTCAACATACACTTATATGTACATCTTTGTTGAATTACTAACGAACTAAGAACTAAGAAAAATTTAAAAAATATTTTACATTCCAACATACATATATTTGCGAAATAGGTTAATACATATGTATATTAACTGTTTGAAACGACCTAAACAAAATATCAGCCCACATTTCAACTGAGCTGGTGAGTGTCGAGCGACATTTTTGTCGCTGATCAACATCTAGTGGTATTATTGATCGAAGACTATATCAATGTACAAATCCTCAGGTATACGTAGAAGCACCATCACCGGTAGAACTGAAGCCGGATCCTGAAGTGCTGCGAGAGGTCCAGAAGTCTCCCGGGCACACAGCTCACCGACGACAAGCTATCCGAACAAGTTCACTCAACTTAGGCAAGGATGGACAGAAGTGAGTATCAATCACTCAACCCATTGATGGCCCACTGATGAGCACGGGCCAGCAGGATGAGCGGTGCATGCTCAAGTGCTCCAATACGGATTGGTGTGGCTGGGGGGTTAGTGGCCAACCCGTACGTAGAATAGTTTCTATATCGTACCCTCACGAGGCGAAATTAAAAAATGCTTGGACATTTTTTTATCAAGTTCGTATATAAATCATTTTCTATTTTCAGACAGTATTATTTTACCTTACGGATTACGGAATTACTTGGGGAAAGGTCTAGGACGTTTACAGAATAGATGACGTGCGGTTCAATCGCACAGTCGGCTCCTTACGCAATTAAAAAAATATCCGCGCAAAGTCATGTCGGGCCGTGTCAAGATATTTTATACTTCGAAGTTCTTTTTACATTCAATATGTAAGCGCTTGACTAGGACACCATCTGATGGTGAGTGACGTAGTCTTTTATAGTAAAACACACTAACTTAGTAAAAGCCTATTCGGTCTTGACTTGAACACGTTTATATTACATTGCAAAGTAACTTAAATTAGTAGCCAACATCTGCATGAAACACACGTAGGAAAACTCGTTAAAAGTTCTTTCGAAAATCCTTTTTCATCCTAAAGATAACTTACGAGTTGTTAAATGCAGGGTTAATTTTGTACAAGTAGTTACTGTTGCCTCCGGGAGTAAACTGATGTAAAACTATAAAATTAGATTGATGAAGTTTTAACAACTTTCGTTATGTTTCTATTAAAATGATATGGAGCTTCTGAACCTTGTGTGTTGACTTACCGGGAAATAACTACAATTTTACTTAGCGTGTTTAGGGGTACTCACGATTATTTTTCCGCCAATATTTCTACTGGCATAGATCATGATCAGGCTGAGTTTAGCCGTGAATGCCTATACTCGTAATAGGATAACCCAGGATGGAAAAAAAAACATAATTTCACTTTTTTACGGTTTTGAATGGGCCATATACTTATGCCTTATCTGTTGAAAGTTCAGGAATTTTGAGCAAATGAATGATCTATTTTAATTTTTGAAAAAAATGCAGATTCGTAATTTTTTTTTTAATATCAATATGCCAGAGAGTAGTACCATCATTTATTTACGCTAGATGGCAGTGTTAGTGACCAAAATGGATTAAATCAAGCACCATTATACAAAAATAAACAATGATCTTATATTACAACCGTGTACTCCATTTCAGGATGCAGTTGTGGAACTAATTGCCTCAAGCCGACTATTGGCGAGTGTTTCACACAATGACTGTCAATTAGAATACCGTTTTCGTATGCTAATCGCGTGTTGAACTAATGCGATTTTAACTGGTATTTCCTACGGTTACTGGTCGTTGAACTTCATGTCGGATACAGTTTTCAGATATTAGTTGATGATAAGTAACGTTGTGTGTGTAATAATATGACCACGTATGCTTCCCTTTCTGTTGCATTCAGACGCATTAATGGTCATTTAAAAATAGATACAGATTTTGCATGGAGATTAAGGAATAATTTAAGGAACCATTAACGACTCCGATTTCAGAAGTTAACTTTCTTTGACACGACTTTAAGGCGACTTTATGTTCTGACAAAGCTTATTCAACGCCTGCCAATAATAGTCGAGACCGATGACTTTAAATCATGGAAGCGCTCACGAATTTTCGGTCACTGGTCAGCGGTGACCCATTTACTTTGTGACCGTATTTCTTTATTCTCGCTCTTCTTTTTTATTTCAGGTTTCGAGATAGAAGTCTGAAGAGGGATAAGTCAGCGTCAAGATCTTCTGAGATGGACAGCAGTCCCAACTCTGCTGGCTCCAGGTCACACGATGGTGACCACGATGATGATGATGACAGCATGGACATGAAGACCAAAAAGTAAGGCAATAACAAGACTCGCTGCAACTCAGAAATGTTAATAGATAGGTATTTAGATCAAAATAATTGATGGCGGTGTTGTTATAAGTCAAATCTATTTATTACAGGAACAACATTCAACGATGGTACTCGTTCCGAACCAATGCGTTGAATGGAGGTCCGAAGGCCAATAATACGTTACAGCCCGCGCCGAATCAAAAGGACCCAGAAGCCTATTGTGAGTACCTACCAAAATTGTTTACACGTACTCCGCATGAGTACCCGCACTCATATTCCCTGTGATGGGGATGTTATAAAGATTACAAATTACACAGATAACCGGAAAATAAACAGTCATATGAATATTTGATATTAGTCACATAAAAATAATTATCCGGCACATTTTTGCTAAGTTGGCTATAGGACCGTTCCATGTCCTAAACATTTCATCTACAAAAGTATTGCACCAGAATATTATCACCTATAATAGGAATTCAATTCAATGAAACTTTTATATGAATTTCTACTTTAAACTACAATAACATCTTTATTCCAGTGTCACGGCCAATGTCATCGCTCTCTTGCGGTCAACTCCACATCTTGCGGAAGCTGGCTTTGCTGCGGCTGACAGCCTGCATGGAGAGGTACTGTCCCTCGCACAAGTCTGGCTGGAACTGGGAGCTGCCTAAACTGATTCGGAAGATCAAGACTCCTGACTATAAAGGTAATATATCCCTGCTTTATCAAAGCTGAAAGATTCTTTCAGCATACGGACAAGACTTTCTTCCTTCTTAGTTAGACGACATGTCCTTGGTGTTTTGGATCTGCATGGGTGATGATAATCACGAAACAAATTGGAACTTCTCTAATCGTTTGTCCATTATTTCCATAAAGAAACATAAACAAGAAGAGATTGAGTTCAAGTTTTCCTTTTCTTCTTCCTTCCCGTCCACATTCTTCAAGGCCATATCTTGTTGGTGTGCCTAGGGGCAATATTTGCTCCAGTTGCATCTGTGATATACTGCTTTCTATCTTTACTCATTCCTAGCGGTCAACGCCTTACTCACACGCCAGCTTGGTGTTGCTATTGTCCTTGGAAGGCGGTGATTTCTTACCATCAGATAACTCGTCTTCTCGTTTGCCTGCTTACATAATGATGCCTAACTTTGAAGTCTTTAGTGGTAGTAAATGAAAAACGTTATTTTTCAGATAAAACCGTATTCGGCGTTCCCCTCACCGTGTCTTTACAAAGGACAGGTCACTCGCTACCAAAACCAATACAGTGCGCCCTCAATTGGCTCAAGAGCAATGCTTTGGATCAGGTAAATCAATAATTTTCTAATAAATCTAAATGAAACCTACATTCAACGATTCTGGGACTTCAAAACAACCTTGGAACCTTTGAAGAAATGCTTTTGAATCAACGATTCAATTGGGCATCAATTAATCAGGTTTCATTTATGAAAAAACTGCGTGAAATTTCATGAAATATCGAAATAATGCAATTGTCAATGCATTTGTCTTTGTATGAAATTACTAATTGGATATATTAGTAGCCTAAGAAACCTATTGGGTTTAGGTGGTTTTAGGTGACCGTGAACTATCCATTGCCGACAAAAGTTGGTGTAATAAGTAGGTACCTACAGACTAAGTGTACCATTAATACATAACCTACGAAAAATAAACGTATAATATTTTTATTTATAGTAATAATTTTGGTATAACTATAATTTCCAGATGGGAATCTTCAGGAAAGCGGGTGTGAAATCCCGGATAGCTAAACTCCGAACAGTAGTAGAAACTGCTGGCGCTGCCAACGCAGCATTTGCAGTGGAGAATATGAACACGATAGATACCAATCAGTCGAGCCTCAGCTTCGACGGCGCGCAGGCCCACGACGTCGCTGATATGGTGAAGCAGTACTTCAGGGAGCTGCCTGATGCGTTGCTGACTAACAAACTCAGCGAGACCTTTATAGCAATATTTCAACGTGAGTTTTGATTTACTTTTAACCTTCGGTCAATAATACAAGTAGATGACGGCAAAGAAAATAAATTTGGCTCAACAAAAACTAGCTCACTTTAAATGTGGGCTGATGTTTTGTTTAGTTCGTTTCAAATAACCAACACGTAAACATGTTCCACGATTTATTGCAACCAACTAAATATAATGCGTTTAATAGGTAAAAAATTAAATTAAATTGTAAATTCAATGAAGATGTATAATGTTCATGCGGACAGTATTTTGTATTACATTTTTATGAGAGGCGACATTTGGTATATACTTGGTCGAAGTTTTAACGTTTTCTGCCGAACTCATACTTTGGTGGTTAAATCACTCCTTAGTTTATTTGTATACAGATTCTGTTAATAAGATTCTATTATAAAGATTCTAATATAAAATTTCTATTAAACAACTATTATTGACTTTGTGTTTCTTCTTCTGAATTATTTATGTTCTTATCATCTGTTTTCAGATGTTCCTGAACCCTTAAGACCTGACGCAGTGCAGTGCGCGTTGCTTCTCTTACCTGAAGAACATTTGGAAGCTTTACATTCTCTTCTTATATTTCTTTCTGAGGTGAGTTAATTTTTTTTATATTTCTAGTATCTAGCCGATTCTGCTGTAATAGATTGTGGCATAGCAGGTCCATTTCGTTAGAGGTTGCTAGGGAAGGTTGAGTTACCGCCTACTTAAAAGATTTGGCTTTACAACTTCATCGTTTGATACTAGTTTTTTTCACAAACGTAATTAATTATTTGACTTTTGACTTTTAAATGAGCTGATGACCTTTTATTAAAACTTTTCATTATACTGGTTTCCCTTCTGTATGTGGTCTGTTCTTTGGATAATGTAAGCTTTTCACCTACCTATGTAATAATCAAGTATATTTTATATACTTTTCAGGTGGCAGAGCATTCAGCAGTGAATCAAATGACAGCTTCAAACCTGGCGGTGTGTCTGGCGCCCACACTGCTGCGGCTGCACCATGCGCCACCACACACTGGGAGCACAAAGGAAGGAAACTCTAATAGGTACATTGTTTGACTTAAACTCTATAATAGGCTATTGAGCACTAATCTCTAACTAAGGAGGCCTAGAGCATACTTCACCATGCTGTGCAAATGCGGATTGGTTGAGGGTTTAGCCAGCTCAAAAGTCCCAAGTTTTTATGCTATCCGAGGGCCACAAGGCTTTACGGTTGTCATGGTGTGTTGAAAACCAGAACTTACGATTTTACGTTTCTAAGAAACGGACTCGAATTATTTGCCACTCGCGGTCCCGTATCCTGAAGTGCCATTGAACATAGGCTTTTCATAGCTTTCTTTTTACATGTTATAAATTAATTCTTAACTACAATCCCACCTATGATAAGTGGCGATGTAGTCTGAGATGGTAAAAATTATATGTACCATAAGCTGCAGAAATTATTGACAATAGAGATGTACTACAGTTTTATAAAGGGCATCAATATCTACTAATAAGTCGCGTTACCATAATTATACCTGTCACAGTTGTCACAATAACTACTTTTTTCTGGTACCTAACTGTCACAGTTGTCACAATTACCAATTTTTTTCTGGTACCTAACTGGTTCCTTCGAAGACAAGCGAGAGCAGTTTCTAGTCATTAATATATTAATGAACACTACCAAACTATATCTCCAGGATGATAATAGAGAGTGTAGCAGACCAGCGCCAGATCAGTGAAAGTCGCGCGGCGCACGCCTGCCTCCTGCTGCTGATCCAGAAGCACCGCCAGCTGTTTCTGGCGCCCGCGGACATGCTCGCGCGTTGCAAGTTCAACTACTTCGAGGAGAGTGTCCCGGTGAGTTACGAGTTTTGTACTCAAAACGTGGTCCCGCAAACTGCCAAAAGCTAAAACACACACTTAACCCTTAAGCTTCATCAACATGCAACCTTGAAATCGTATGCTTATTGATGCTTCTTAATTCTTAAGTCATACCTTCGCCTTCAAAGCCGTATGCCTATCTGTTAAGTCGTATCCATACGAATAAAGCCGTATGTTTGCTGATTGATTAAACCGTATCCTTAAATCCAAAGGCGTATACTTAAATCTTAACCCGTATCCTTAACTCTTAAAACATATCCTTAACTCTTGAGCCATAGTTTCTTAGCTCCTATATCCTTGAGACATCCAAAACAATTAAGGAAATACCTGTACAAAAAAGATAACCATGCATTTTTATGATAAGCATGACCTGATACCTGTTCAGGATTGACTTCAGACAAGGAAACTCTTCAACGGTTAACAATACAGTTATGAAATTTTGTGTATTTCTTACTGTTAGGGATGTATTATTAAAGCTTGTGTTTTTAATAAACCCTATTTAATAAAACTTGTTTCAAGACTATCTTTCTAATTGTAAATATTGACACTTTACTCTCAGGTGGCGTTAGAAGAATTAGGAGCAGACTTCAATCAAGACTGGAAAGGTTTTCAGCAAGCCTGCATCAAAGCTTTACTAAAAGAAGCCAAAGAAAAGTAAGCCTTATAATTACTCCATTACAATCTCTTTTTCCTTAATAGTTTCGTCTCTTATTATTTCATATTGCCAAAAATTTACTTCTTCATATACTTGATATTTAAGTTTCTATCCGACGTCCTTTGTAGATTCTTCTGATATAGAATTCTAACTTTTTTCGTGCTTTTTTAGAGTCTGTGGCCGGTCTGGAAAGAGGTGAGACTGAATGTTAGAGCGATCTTCATCATTTTTAGCTGTAATTCTGTTCTTTACTGACTGTCACAATCTTCTGTTAATTCTTCTCTGCACAATTCTGATACTGTATTCGAACAAATATCAGAATAGCTATTAATGTTGCCAATTCGAATAGTACATTAATGAAAATGTAATACAAAATAATACACATTTTTTTTATTAATGTAATGTTCATTTTTATTATAATTCTTAATACCATGAAAACGTTAGTAGGATATAACCACGGGAAAACATTAATATTTGGTCAAATACACTCTTAGTTTAAAAAATACTCAAAGAATTTTTCCCTTGATTTTTAATGTCAGTAAAGTACAGAAATTTGTCTTGAAGATTCACGATCATTCTCATCTGTAGCTATCAATGGCCACTTAGGTGTCAATAGTTTTATTATTACAATTAATAAACATAACTAAAATATTATTTTTCATCAAACAATAAATAATGAAAATATTGCGAAAAAATAAAGCTTTTGCTCGAAATAACAAATTTGTTTTACTTAGAGAACTTTGTTTTTTGTATTTTAATATTAATATTTATTTATTTTGTTTTAGCACGTTTATAACAAAGCTCGAATTCCTAAATTGGTGTTGTGTTTCATAATTGATATAAATTTCTTTTAAAACTAGGTTAATGTTTTAAACACATCTACATAATTAGTTACACTGTTTAAGGAACACATTTACTAATTGTGTTAAAATTATATAAACCAAAAAAGTTAACCAAATAAGTTAACAGTAAACCACGACACAAAAATGTTTTAATTGCTATACTACAAAGCCGACAATCACTTATTTACTTACCTACATAAAAAAGACACTGAAGCACGTTAAAAAATCTCAATAAGCATATAATTTTTGATACCTCTATTTAACTCCTCAGTTACATAAAATGTTTTTACAAGGTAAATTCACCAGTTTCTCCATTGAATAAAGTTGGAATTCTATTGCAGGACAAGAGGTTGGATGTCTATATCAGGAGCTGCGCCTCATGTAGAACTGTGTTGTAAGAAAGTAGGCGACGGTCACCCATTACGGCTGTGGCGAGCCACTACTGACGTTGAAGCGCCGCCACAGGAGGTTATGCAAAGGTAAAATTTGGGTAATTTATTCAATTTGGAAAGGGGAAAGGTATATTACACTTTTTGCAAAGTTTGGGTGTTTTATTTAAATAAGAAATGTTAGGTGTGTGCGTTGTTCATATTGCATAGCTAAAATTCGTTTATTTATATTGCATAGATAAAGTTTGGGTGTTTTATTCTTATTGCAGTGATGAAGATTAGGTGTTTTATTTATATAACAAATGTTAGGTGTGTGTTTTATTCATATTGCATACCTAAGTAAAAAATGTGAGTTTTGTCCATATTGCTTAGATAGATTTTGGGTGTTATATTCATATTGCATAGATAATGTTTGGGTATTTTATTCATATTACATAAATAGAATTTGGGGTATTTTATTCATATTACAAATGTTTGGGTGGATATATTTTTTGGTTTGCACATGTAGGGAAAGGAAGTGGGCTCAACTCAAGATTGAGATATCGGGAAGCACTATTTTTCAGCCTTTCTTAATCCCTACGACATTAAATAAAAAACAAGAGTGGTCTCATTTTCCTGCCAAAAGAATGGTTGTGATCCTTCCCTGGCCTGTGTTTTTTATTAACTAATTATATTATGTGTAGTTGTTACAAATATTATTTTTTCTAGAATACTCCGTGAGCGGCACATATGGGATGACTCATTGGTGAAGTGGCGCGTGGCAGAGAAGCTGGGCACTAGTGCTGAGGTGTTCCAATATATTACAGCTTCCAGTATTTACTTACCGCCTAGGGATTACTGTGTTTTACGGTAAGATTACCACATAAATGTATGAAGCTAATATTGTTAATGAATTGTAGATAATGTAAGAAGCGTCAATATTGTAGCCATTAGGTACGAGGTAAAATTACGATTATTATCATAATAATGCTATGATGTAATGTAAAAGTACGCTAGTAGTAAAATCTGCTATGTCACCCTTTAGGAAAGAATGAATAAAAAGAAATAAATTCACCTGTAAACAACTAAAAGATAGACTGAAGCAATTGTAACCATCAGACGAGATTATTATTAACTTTCCTGTAAAGAATGACTGGCGCCATCGTTTCATCATAACTGTCCCACTACCGGGCTGGAGTCTCCTCTATATGAAGGGTACGCGGGTCCGCCACGCTAGCCAAGGGTGGACTTCACGCACCTTCGATAACTTTATAGAGAACTCACAGGACTGCATGTTTCTTCACGATGTTTTCCTTCACTTTAATTAATGATTATCAACTTATGATACACATGTCATTGGAAATCAGATGTGCGCCGTTCAAGCCACTAGGTTATCACTGAATATACTGCGCCATCGCTTAGTTTAATTTATTAATGTTCACACGTGAAGAATGAAAACATTTTTTTTCATAAGTATTGGTTAAAATAACTAGGTTGTAATCATCACCATTTTACCCCCAGATCATGGCAGCAAGGCGGTGGGGGAGGTGGTGGTGGGTGGTGTGCGGTCGCAGAGACCTCAGTTGCGCACGGCGCGCCTCCCACTGAGGGATCTCGTGGGGTCGTTTTGGCCTCGCGGTACTTGGCCCAGCCGGCTGGGAAGGGAAGAAGTCGACTGGTGCACTTGGCGAGAGTTGACACTATGTAAGTTTATTTTTAATTATAATTTATGTAGTATTATTAGTATCCTTCTAGTATTTATAACGATAAACTAACTGTAGAGTAGAAGTGATCACAACTTGGTTGGTTTACTTAAAACCACTTATACATAGTTCATCCACTTCATGTAACGATATCTCTCTCTAATGGTAAAAAATGCTCAGTCCCTTGAGTTTTGTTATAAAGAGGCTATACTGTATTTTGTTTATTTTTGGTCTTACGCAAGGCTCATACATTGTTTTTACCTTTGCATGTTGTATATATAATAAAAATAATGTTTTATTTACAGGGGCAGAACACCAGAATGGTACAATAAATGTTATGGCCACATCTGCGCTCTGTACCTCGCAAGAATTCGCGCGTCCTTCAAGCACAACACAGAGGGGCCTGAATCAAATGTATGATCCAAACATTCCACTTAAGCCTATAACTGGGCTTAAGTACGACGTGGGACGTCACCTTGAACACAAATAATCATTACCATATAAAGTCACAAACGTAGATATCATTCTATATGTTGGATTTCGTGACTCATGTTTGGACTACAAATTCCCAAACTTAAAGTTCTAAATCTTGTTGGTAACCTGTAATCAAATTATAATATTATAGGTGTGTGACCAAACTAAGTTAATCTTTAATTATAAACTAAGAGATTGTATATACAATATTAAAATGCAATTTGAAGCATAATGCGATATGGAGGAATTCTCGTTTAGGTTAGATTATTACCTACCTCTGCGATTCAAGTTTTATCAAACCTATTAAATCCCAATTTTAAGGGATCTACCAAAAACCTGATTTGTAGATTAATTTTAATTTTATTATTATTTTATTATCTAAGTTTCCTTATGGTGCGTTGTGTACATAATAATATCGATATTATAATTAATAATTATAAAGATCACAATGTAGGATAATTAATAATTATTATTTTAACAAGCAAAAAGTAATCTCAACATAATATTAATGCATAAACAATATATTACCATATTTATGTAGAGTTATCATTACATATCACTAGTCATATAATTATAAATATATATTTTAAAATGATCAGTTATTACACATAATAATTAACCGTACCTGCCCTGTGTTCAGGATTATTAATAAATAGTATTATATTATTATCATAGAAATATTATTCGTATATTCCATTAATAAAGGATAAATTGGCATGTACTTTGTTGTTACATGTTCTGCTTTTATAATAAAATATTGTCAAATATTATATAAAATTGAAATATTTAATCCCATTGAATATTAAAATTACTTCAAAATCACAATTTTAGTTATGAAGTTACGATAGTTATTTTACTAAATTATATGATATAATTTGAGATATTCGATATTTTCAGGTGTATTCAGATAATATTAGTGATAAATGCACAAGAATATTAGTAAATGTGACTTAATTAATTTTAACATCTCGTGTCTTGTTTATTAAGACAGTTTAGATTATAAATTGCGTCACTTTATTAGAAGTCAAATAGTTATTTATAAATGTTGTAAGATGTTTCTTTTTATTGTAAAAAGTCTGATTGTAAATAAGTTTAGTGTACCTACTCGTATTTAGTTCAATATGACCATCACAATTTTATTATATTTACCTAGCTTTATAATTAATAATTAAAATAATATGGAGTGTTGCTTGTTAATAAAAATAAATATTTTTATTTATCAATAGTTTTAAAATGGACATTTAATATATATGAAAATTATATAAATGAAATTTATAATGCGCGCACTTTTCTACCCACTTTGCATTTATTTCTAAATTTTTTCTTAATTTTGGGTCTTGGGAAAATTTTGTTTTTAGTATAGCAACACTTCATGAAAATAAATATAATTTCCTGTAATGGATGCAACAATTTAAAGCCAAATATCACAAAATTAAGATAATAATATTTGTGTAAATAATAATTAAAATGTATTTTAAATAAATGAAATCTCAAATGATAATTATAATTTATGTGTTGTTAGTTACCTGCGAAATCACAAACAGATTGATATTGGTGCCGATACCTAATAGGAAGAGTATATTTATACCTAATACTATTAAAATTTATTAAATCCACATTTAAAATTAATCCATCCCATACCTATTGAAAACGCCTTAAAATAGTTTTGAGAAATGAAGACTTGAATAGAAAGCAAAGTTTAAATGTAGACTTTGAATCAATACATTAATAAATTCATATTTTCATTACATAATGTAGATGAAGTGATATTTAAAAAACATTCTTAACCCTTCATGTTCATTTAATTTCATCAATATTGAACCGTTCCTATTACATATAAAAATTAATATGAGAATCTCAATAAATACATACTTCATCAAGAGGCCAGTGTAAAATAATTGTTAAAATAGCTATTAATAACTAAGTATCACAAACCTATAGGATTTTGTACCTACCATATACATACATATATTGATAATAATTCAATTTTATCTGACCAATGGAGCAGTATCTACAATAGTTTTCCTTATTAATATTTTTAGTTAACATTAATTGTAGTATCAATTACATATAATCAGTTTAATTTGATCCCAGAATTATATAGACACCAAGTAAAATTAATAAAATTATAAAAATATATATTTATATTGCCTAAAGAGATAAATATGTTTATAGAATATTCTCGTATTTTACCAATTACAAAGTCAGTATTGTCAGTATAAAAAATAAAATTATTATGTAGGGAAAACAATTTCATTGTAATGTTACTGGTTCTCTTATTAATGTAGGCAACAAAAATATTCACATTTAATACTCTATGTTATCGTGTAAAATAATCTGATTTACTTGTAACTAATGCATTGTGATTTATTCTTTATGAATTATATGGACCATTATAAGTGATGAAACAGTTACTTGGTTTTATTTACGTATACCTTATTAAAGCAGTAAGCTATCAGTCGAAACCTTGGTCTTGTGACCAAATCCTGCAACGTCAACCTCTATTTTTCAAAGTTTGTGTGCGTATCAGAAATTGATTATAACTAGCAACGGTGTAAGAAAACTTCGTGAGGAAACTAGTACAATTAAGAGGTCTCCATAATTCTCAAAGGTTTGTGAAGTCCAACAATCTGCGCTTTTCCCATGTAGTGGCCTATAACCCTTACATTGTGAGCGGAGACCTGAGCCCAGTAGCGAGATTGTCATCGATTGCAATGACGACCTTATTAAGGTAAAGATAAATTACGGTTTTTAAAACGATCCGTAAATATAGTAATCAGCACTTCATACTAATTACCTATAATACTTCTAAATACTGGTACAACACCAAGTAAGCTCAGGCATGTATGAGACGATACATTTAGCGTATCTCCGAATATTAGCGATGTGAGAAGAAAAACTGGCCCACAGTGCCTATGTTATCGAAGTCCGGCGGCACCCTGTAGCTATAGCTACCGCGTAAGTCTATAGGATTTAGGCAAGGTAAAATGCAAAAATGCATTAGCAAACATTTTAAAAATTGCGTCAGAAAGCTATGATCCAATCGCCACGCTAAAACTTTGCGATTGGTCGATATTGTGTAACTATAAAAGTATGTCGCTTCGTTATACGCAATCCTATGGTTACCGAATCTTTGTAATATCAATATTTTCATACTGAACTCCAAAAACAGACAACTATTTCACTTAATATTTAAATCTATATTATTAATTACTACACAAGCTAATTATACCGTTGCACTAAGTCCTTTTTACAATTAATAAGTTAGTTCATACTTCAAATGGAACGACCTAATGTCACAATGACAATGTCAAGTAAAACAGATGTTATTAATTTTCAGTTTCCAATCGCACGTCGCAATGGGTGGTTATAGATCGTTTTTACTACGGCTATTATAGTATTAGTTTAATTCACACGCGTATTCTATATACCCACAATGATCTAAATAGATTATGAAAGTGTAGTAAAATCTGTGATAAGTCAGTCCTAACGCGGCATTCAAGACTACTCCGTAATTATTCCTACAAAACTGATAATTTGAAAGTAGAAAACATTCAACACGATGGAAGATTCCAAAGGAGATTCAAAAAATACGGAGCAGAATATTTTTGTGAATATGGAACAGAATGATTTTGAATTAGTCGAAAGAACGAAACCACTTTGGGTTTTTGGGTATGGCTCTTTATGCTGGAACCCAGGGTTTGACTATCAGCAGTCAGTGACGGGCTACGTTAAAGGTTTCTCGCGGAGATTCTGGCAGGGAAACACAACTCACCGTGGGACGGAATCCAAGGTAAAAATATGTCTGTTGATAATTATCGTTAATTTATTTACATAATGCAAGCAATTGCGTTACAAATAACTTCGTGATTATTATGTGCCTGTATTATATTTTGTGTAAATTAGAGCTTCAAAGATAATTAGTTTGAGAAGTATATTTTAAATTGTAACAAAAATTCAAGATCCAGCCTTAATTTATAAATTAATTATCTGATGAACACAGACCAAATAACCTGCCTCTTACTCAAAATTCATTAAACGAAAATATTACATTAGATGAAGTTATATTTTTAGATTATAAAATACACAATGTTAATTATTATTTTTTATATCTAGTTATTTAAATTGATAAAAAACTATTTTTATTTTGTAGGAAATTCTAGATAAGTACAAGCCATGTTAAAATTATATTATTAAAGAAGTATTAAGTTTATTTTGATGTTATTATTTGTCTTTGAAGTTATCCTTGCTTAAGTACTGTATTTCTTAAGTCAATTATTAAACGAATCGTATTTGGACTGGAGGTTTGAAAGCTAGTTTATTTTATAAGATTATGATGATGTTTGATTGATGTGCATGGACGATGACCACCTATCATCATCCCTATTGCTCATTTATGGGCTATTTTCAATTAAAGAAGAATGCATTATTCCTAAAGTAATAGACTAATTAAACTTAAAAAAAAACAATATAGCTTCGAAAGGAGATTAAATAGTCATAAATTTGTAATATTACTTATCAAGCTGAGTTATGAAAAAGATTAACCTATTAATGTGTTGTAGAGTGTTAGAAAAATAAATATGCTGTTTTACGATCAATATTTATATTAATCTGCTCATTATAGATGTGGAAACAAGTATTACGAGTATTTCATGTTTGTTTAACCCTTGTACGTTAATATCCTTACAGAGTATTCCTATCATATAATCCTTTACGTAATGTATTGTTATTAGTCAAAATAGGTAAATATTATATAGCCCACTTTATACTGTGTTATTGATTGAGAGTTATGTTTGATAAAAATTTTAAATTTTAATACTCGAACAAAGAGTTGGTATCATGTATTCATTATCCACACTTCCATGTGTTTTTAGTCATATTATTGTTAGTATTTTGTGGATACGTAAGTGATTTAATTCTCTTTTGTTGAATTGAATTCTCTTGAGTAGGTGTATGTATACCATTGCATAGTGTATTGGTTGGTTATGATTATAAGGATAGCCAAGAATGGTAATCTAATACTGAAAGGTGAAAGAAGTTAATTTATGGGCTTAAGAGTTGATAAATAAACTACAAAATTATTTAAATTACAAACTATAGAGGCATTTCTGTGAAGTTGTCCTGCAACTAATTCTCACTTGAGTCAACTGCGAACCAGATCATGCTCTGGCTAGGGACTTTAGACAGTTAATTCTTGTTTCTTGGTTGATAATGTATCAGCCATGACTTTGGTCATACACCAAATAATAATATGAAAAACCTACCGCTCGCACCAAATTTTTTCAATGCTTAAAGATAATTTCTAGAGCCCAGAAAAAAACCAATATTATCTAGTTAAATTTGTATCAAATGTGAATAGTAGGCACTGAAGGTACAGTAGTCTCTCTCGAAGTGAATGATAACACCCCCTTGTGTGGCGTTCTGAAGGCCTAGAAAGTAATTTATTTTATTTTATTTATTTATGTAAAAAATCTTAAAGCATATTTTTACAAAAGGTGGACTAAATGCCTAGTGGCATTCTCTGCCAGTCAACCCATGCTGAAGGTGAGAGTTCGTGGCAGTTGGTAAAAAATTAAACGATTATAAATATATAACCTAATACTAAAATAAAAATATAGCGCATCACATTATATTAAAGTAATTTTTGTTATTGTTGTTTTAACGTTTTGGTAAATTAAAAAATAGAGACGATGAAAAAGTGTTATTTCGAAGGTCGGTTGACCTTCAAAGTCGATAGACTTCAAATTAGATATATGTAAGTTTGAGAACCTCCGACCTACAGTTACATGGTATCGGTATATCATAAAACTAGCTTCCGCCCGCGACTTTGTTCGCACGAAACAGTTACTTTGGGTTGACCCGCGACTTCGTTTCTGTCATACTAGATTTTTGCGAAACTAACCGTTTACGCAGCACATGCACCGTAAGCTCTTAATACGAAAAAAATCCCCCGATTTTGAAATATTCTTCATTGGTGCTCCGCTTCTTATGGTCTTAGCGTGATGACATATAGCCTATTGCCTTCTTCGATAAATGGGCTATCTAACACTGAAAAACTTGTTTAAATCGGACTAGTAGTTTCTGAGATTAGCGCGTTCAAGCAAACAAACTCTTAAGCTCTATAATATTAATGTAGATTTATTTCGGCCTGCGCGTGATAGGTATGTATAAAAAAACGTACACATAAAAAGTAGCCTATATCTTATTCCAAACTAAGTTATATCTCTGTCAAATTTAATCCGGATCGGTTCCGTAGGTTTTACGATAAGGAGTAAATAACATCCATCCATCCTCACAAACTTTCGCATTTACAAAACAAGTATTAGTAGGATTAATCCCAAATTCCTTCGATCATGACGTTACCTGAGGCTGTTTACCAATTTTATTAATATTTGTCTTTTTTCTGAGATTATACTTAGCGAAACGTTCCACGTCCCATACAAAATTTATAATCATGTATTTTCAAATTTTTTTTCATACAAAATTGACAAGGTTGTGTAGAAAAACATCCGAATCGAAATTGCACCGACTATAGTTTATTATAATAACAGAAAACCTCAGGCGCCCGGTCAACATACGATATTATTTTGGTCGTGGCCGTGTCTATTTTTGTTGAAATATTTCCGGGTGTCATGGTTTTTGAGCACGTGCCTGTCCACGCCAAGCCCTTGCCCATCGAAGCTGTAAAACATTATCTCTGAACGATTCTAGAAGATTGTGTAGATTTAAAATCTCTGAGTCACTCGAAATTCAAACAACAACAACCCAATAACAAGTTTTTATTTTAATTTCGTAAAAAATATTTTTAAACCTATACTCTCGTGTTTTAACTTTGCCTCCTTTCCTTTACGTTTAAGACACAATTTTATAAACGGACTCCAAAAGTCTCAAAAGAAGCAAAAATCTATTTTTGAAGCACCTCTTACAGTGCCAGCTGCCGAATACAAACTAAATCTTCCTTTGAGTTCGATTAGCATTCCTTTTCAAACACGAAAGTTTGTCTTCCTGGGACGTATTCAACCTATGACTCCTAGTTATCTTCATAAAACCTGTTATCAGAGGAAGCAATGGCCCTCTGTTGTACTTCTGACATTGAAGTCATTGTGTCAACCAAAACATGAAGGCAATATTGATAAACAATAATTGTCCAGTCCCTACTCAGCTTATGCCAATTGTCGGCACAGACTAACAGCAATTTCCGTCGAATCAGGCACTAAGGCACGCATTATCTATCTAGTTCTATTTTGTTCATTCTATTTATTCCTTTCTTTCGTGGACGAAAGAATTTAAAAAGGAAAAATATTTTTATTGTTATTTTAACACTTCATAGTTTATAATGGCCAGTTGATAAATAATCCTGTATTTTTGTGTTTATTCGATTTTTTGGTAGTTGGAGCCAAGTTTATTAATATCAAGGAAAGTACATATACATATATTTGTAAGAGCAGTTCCTGTTAAGCGACTGTAAAGTCAAGTTAAAGTTAGGATAAGCTATTTTTCAGTTTAAAAAGCTGTTATTTTTCAGTTGTTGTTTATTTACCTTGCTAAATTATAACATCAATTAGTACAAAATTACTCAAATATAGTTTGAGGGCAGGTCAAGAGCAAATTTTATATAACATTTATTATTAATAAATAATAACAATAACGTGTTTTTGTTACAGCCTGGCCGCGTCGCAACATTAATAGAAGATAAAGAGGTAAGATAAGATTTTTTGTAATCTGTTTATTTTAAGAACATCTTAAATATCCGACTACTTTAATTGAGTGGTCTGGTAACTGTAGTTTTTAGTGGATAACTGTTAATTATGTATTCATTTCCTGAATATCTGATATTTGTAAGTACCAGATTCTGTTATAACTTGCCATATTATCCAGATTATCATGTATAAGATAAAAACAAGGAAGGCAAAGTGTACAAATAATAAATGTACGATCAATGTTTAGTATCTATTGTATGGTTTTATATTATATACATACTCTTGATCCTTTTTTATTACGGGCTAATTTTCTATGAATTGGTGTAGTTTCCTACATATTTTGTGCGCACTTTATCAAGACAGCCTGTATACAGATCACATATGTCAGCAGAAATTGTGCTAAGTGAAAAAAACCTAATTGTTGATGTTATATAATCAAATAGAAATAACGTAACCCCATTAAGGGCTTATGAAGCTATTGGTAGTAGGAAAAGCGATACACACGTAAGAAGTGTAAAGACGTGCTTGGCAATTCATAATTCAAATAAACACACAAAATTTCATTGTATTGTTAACCGTTGAGGAGCTCCCTTGTCTGGAGCCAATCCTGAACGTAGTATACAGTCATGCTTGTCATAAAAATGCATTGTTATCAAGATGAAAACTTTATGCAAAATTTCCGCTACGTAGTGTAAGAGGAAGTAGGCCTAAATAAGCTTGCAAGATTTGACCCGTGACAAATAAATATACGAATATACTAACACACTTATATAAAAACATACGCAGCATGGTAAATAAAAGCTTGTAATAAAAATACATTAATGTCGGTGCCGCTCGCTTTACGGCTCGACTTGGCAAGGGCACATCCGTGTCCTCGGATGTACCTTAAATATTTTTAATCGCTCGGTTTAAATAACCATATTGATAATATATTTTATGAGACTTCAACAAAATGCGATTGACCTATCAAAGTGACAACTAAAATAAAAATAAAATTCATCGAAACTCCAAGGAAAAGCGGGTCTATTAATTCCTTATTGGCGGGTCAGTTGGTGACAATATCCTTAAGCCCTGTGATGTTCACAATGACGACGGTATCTACTTTGAGTCCGCTTTCCTTGGTAATATGGTGTGTTAAAATAATACGTTAAAAATATTTAATTCTACCAATATTATGTATGCTAAATTTGTGAGGTTGGATGGATCGATAGACATCTTCTTACTGTTTCGCGTAAAAACTACTGAACCGATCTTGATGAAATTTGGCATAGAAATTTATTATAAAAAATTAATAAGTTTTGACCTTAATTTGGATTGTACCTTTTTCGCTTAAGTACGTCCAATTAAGGAAATGTTTTCGTAATCCCTTAATCGATGGAGTAACGATGGATTAGCGTTTATTAACAGTAATTTAATCTTTTCTGATTCTAAACCGAATTGACCTCGTTTTAGTTTCAAAATGTACGAGGGCATTACAATTATCGTTCTCTCTGTTAATTATGGTTATTTTGCCGTTTATTTTACTTTTCGGAGAATATTTTGTCGTATCATAATTTAGAAAAAGAGTTAAACATGCAGAAGAAACAGCATACATGCGTTTTCTTCTGTTATTTTAAAACAAAAATGTAGTTGTGGTCAGATTTTTTTTTAATTTTTCTTCAACTCCATTATAGTTTTAGGTTATACTAGAAATTGCCCTTGGTTTTTTAGAAGATGGGACGAATACTATTCAATAAATCAATTATCGTCATTGAAGCTGCACATGCACAATTGTGTCCAAATTGGTCCATTGGTTTCGGAGTTGCCATACTAATTTAAAGCTGTTATCCTGCGAGAAAAAAACCATTGCCTGGGATAAAAGCTTTAAGTGGCTTTAAACTTCGATTATGCTAAGTTTCATCTAATTCTGCCCAATGGTTTTTGCCGGAAGCTCGAACAGACAGACAAATAATAGATCCAAGAAAGCATGTTTTGGTCTCAGTATATATCGATAACAAAGCCTTCCGGCATGCAATTGCCTAATTGCCTAAATTTAGAAGAAAAAAAATAATAATACAGAATTGAACCTATTAAAGTTTTATTATTAGTATAGACTAGAGTCCGCCCGCGGCTTCGGATGTGTTTACCAACATTATCAACTTTTTATCAATATATAATATATATAGATGTTATTCCACACCATAAATTTCCACACCATTCTCTGTGCTAAATTTCATTCGGTACTGTTGCGTGAAACAGTAACAAACATTCATCCAACCAAACATCCATCCATCCTGACAAACTTTCGCATTTATAATACATATTAGTAACATGATGATATGGTGTCGAATCTTCGATCTTTATACCTTTCACTGGATAATAATGGGTTCATCAAAAATGAAAGCAGTTGCAGTGAAAAATGCCGTTATTTTACAACCAGTTTGAACGGTCTATATTTTAATAGATTTTTGTAATGATAGGTACCTACAATCCGTCAGTTTATGTTTCTATTTTGATAGTAAAGTGATGGTGATAGTAATGTACCTAAACTAAACTAAAAGTTATTTATATACTGGTATTATGCCCTGGTTGACTTCCTCACGTGGCGCTTCACACCACATCTAATTCGCAAATCGCCGGATGCAATTGATTCAACGGACATTTGCGCTGATTGAAGAATCATTGTGATGAGAATATTCGCGATAAGATTACGAATTTGGGGATATTATTTCTGTACGTAAGCAATACCCTAGTGGTTTAAATGTTGGCCGCTCTTATGGGCAGTTCTAGGTTTAACTCCTGTGGCGCGCACCTCTTAATTTTCGGTTATATCCGTATCGATTATAGTTGATTAAAAATTTATAGGGTAAAGAGAAAATCGTGCGGAAACCTACAATCCTGTTATCCATAAGAGTTGTCAGTATAAAAAAAAAAAAATTATCCCGAGACAGAACAGATTTCAAATGAACTTCATATTTCATTTAATATTATAAATTCTTACTCGGCTTTCACTCACAGAAATAATCATCATCATTGCAACTTGTCCCACTACTGGGCTCGGGTCTCCACAATGTGAG
>DWJZ01000435.1:0-32741 GCA_018249125.1 Asbolis capucinus
ATAAACTATAAAAACCAACATAAAACTTGGGGTTCGAACCATGAACCTCCGCTTCAATAGTCCGACCATTTCCCACAAAGCCACATAGCTCTGACAGCTCGCGTCGAAATTCGTTAACAGTTGAATCTACGCGACACTATGTATGTTGTCATACAATAACAATATCCCACTAAAAACATTTTTGATAATCTGTAAATCATTATCATTTCTACTCACAACTGTCCAACTACTGGGTTCAGGTATCCTCTCACAATGTTAGGCGCCATATTCCACACTGACCAAGTGCGAAATGGCAGACTTCACACATTGAGAATCGACTCACGATGTTTCTTTCACCGAAGCAAAGTGATACTTATAATACCCAAAAAACTTTAAAAAAATTTAATTATGCGCAGGATTTGAACTCACGTTCCAGAAACTAACGTTCAAACCGATAGGCTATTACTAATTTATTACTAATTTAACCGATAGCTATTACTAATTGTACGTAGCTTAAACGGTAGCCCTAAACAGAAAACACATCGTGGATTGAATGAGCAACAATAATAACACCTATGAAGCATTATTTAAAAGTCATAAATATTTGTCTTAATCTGGTATCAAACCAGGAACCAATTGCTACACCAGGATCACTAAGGACAAGTTGTGTTGTTCGTATTGTAAGAAACTTAATTATTAAGTGTGTTACTACTTACAAGAATTATTTCTCTTCGAGTGACAAGCAACACGTGGTTGGTTCGGGACTGACATCAGAATTGATTTACACGGATTGTCCGAATTTAGGCCATATCCCACAAAACTTAAGACTCACAATAACACTACTTTAATTTAGGAAAAAAAATACAGAATCAATGATGTGTTCATATTACCCCGATAAAAACTTAACGACCCAGTGGCCACCGAAACTGCATACGAACTAATGCTGAAAGTACAATTTACGATCGAAGGAGGTACAAAAAAAATATATCTTACACATACATGTAAACATACCAGTGTTGCAGGTGGTACACCACCAGAACTGCCGCGGTTACTATCCCTAGTGGTTACGATTTTACTAACATATGACATACGATCGGGATTCAGTAAACTTACATGTTCGTAGACAGACAATTATATAAATCATTCAAGTGGGAAGCTTGGGACAGGACCAGAATATTCGAAATCGATAGTTAGTACGCCACCCCCAGGTACCATACGTTTGTCATAATGTGCGTTGTTAACTACTCAGAAATTGCGAATGTATGTGTACGATGTGTCGATGTGATTGCCTTAGTAATAGTATCTAGGGAGTGAGATTTTAAATGGGTCGGGTCGAGGAAGCTCTCGGCGCAGACGCGAGCCAGTGACGCGCGCACCCCTAGTATATAAAGCCTGGGGAGGTAACGCCGCAATACAGTGCGGAAAAGCCAGCCGACGAGGCAACGTCCGGTGATCAGTAGACTGGTGCACCCTGGTGAGTGCACCACCACAGGTCCAATACATACTGAATCTACCCGCGATACTTCCAGTGCTTAGATGTATTCTTTGTGTGAACCACTCGTGTTAGTCAAATAGATGTTAGCGTTAGGGTTGCATGCACTTCGCATTCTATGTTTATCGTCCTTGAGTGTTGAACTGTACCCGCCATGTCCCATCCCTTCGGTCGCCGTGGGAGTGAACGTTTCATTCCAGATGAGATGTTGATGAGATAAGATGTCGTCGATAAGAGTACAAGTATGAGACGAATGGAGATGCAAGGCAAGGAGATCGGCGGTGGGCGGGAGGGGGCCATGTCCCGCAGCGAGTCGACGGTCAGCCGCTGCACCCCCCACACCCCTCTGGGCCCGCCGGACAGCGCCAGCGTCGACTCCAATCCGATCCCCACCATATACCGGTAACTGGACCTTTGAGGAGCGCCAATCAGGGAGAAGACTCACAATCGATCGACCGGCACCCTGGGTGAGTACAGTGAATATAAAACTGACTATTAAAAGGACGCCCAAATAAAGACAGGTCCGGTTCGATCGATTGTGTTCCCCTTCCCCTTGCCCGTTCAGTCCACGTCGATTACACGAATGCCATCAAGTCGCCCCAACATTGACCTCACGGTGCATTAGTTCGCAGATCGGATGAATCATTTTGTCCCAATGTCTTCCTGGTGCAAGTAAGCAGAGCACTTCGCTACATCACGCACAGCGATCGACGCATGCGTGTAGGCCATCACGTATCATTGTGCAGTATCCTAGCCAGAGTTACAGAAAAACGAGTCAATTTAATAACATTGAAGTCCGATTGCTAGGGTTCAGGAAATAATGAGGGAAAAGTAAGGAACTTCACCTTCCTGGAATATCATAAATTCTATGCATCCTTAAAACAAAATGGCGTCGATCAATATTCAATTGAGAAGATGGCGGCACTGTAATCTCACCTGTTGTTATAATATAAGAGAAATGGCGGCGATACAGATTTTGGAAAATGGCAACGGCGAATAATTTATATTGCTTTAGCGACTTATTAAATGCTTAGAAATAAATATCTGCTTAATAATGCGAATGATAAACAATAGCAACTAATGATATTGGTTAATTTAGATCGTAATAAGGAAGTGGCATCCAAGCGAAAACGGCACCTACGATTTAACACAGTTTGAAAAAAATAATGCTCTTTTATCATTTTGTCCTGAAGTTTTTTCAACATTATATTTTAGTAGAAGACTGTTCTTAAATAATTATAGTTTCAAAATTCCCTAGAATGGGAGATTTCAAGCGTTGTATCACATACGTAAATTCGAGATATGAAAAAAAAATACTCCTTCTCTTGCAATCGGACTTTCTCGACTCTGAGCGCTTGTGGTACTGATGTAGACAACGATGGCTTAGCTTAATCATGCTGGGCGGCGGAAGGCCTGACGTTCTGCTGGAGAAGGTAGGTCAGAAGACCGGACACTCCCCACCCGCTTCCGTTCCGCTTGTGTGAACTGGTTAAACCTCCCACTATCGCTTAGCTTATACACACTCATTCCTGTATTCACCCGAACATTTGCATTTGATATTTAGCAAGTAGCTTTTAAGAAAAAAATTGGAGTTGGGGCGTACCATCCTTTGTGTGATAACATTCTCATGAGATGTTTCATTTCCTTCGAGAGTGAAACATATGTTTAAAAGTTTGTATGATTAAATGAGCCTTGTATAAAAATGTTCTGTAAATTCGGGAGTGTTCATAAAGAATTTAAAATCATATTACTAACTTCTATGGTACCTACAATAGCCGTTTCGTTATAACTTCGAATATTAAGTTACAGACTTGGTAAATTAAAAAAAGTGTAGGGAACTCAATGGGTGATGAATCAAATTAATAGTAGAACATTGGTCCAGCGAGCCGTCATCGTGCTACAAATTGTTTTTTTGTTTTTCAGCAACTTGAAAATGTACATATTGTTTTGTCCTCCGGCTCCTCCATATTGCAGCTCTGTGTACATTATGTCCGCTCAGTTCTCAGTACAGCGCCACCCTTCAGGACGCGCCTAATCGATAACCTGCGTACAGCGGTGGTGCACACAGATGCAATCTCGTATACTGATCAGTACTATATGAAAGTATCCTGTGTATACGGACGGCGCGCGGCGTAACGAACCGTTCGCACCCACCGTGCCTCCCTACAACCGCCCCCAGTGTGGGCAACCAGGGCTCGAAGTTATAATTATCCTCATGTATGCAAAGTATAGAGATTTATGGAATCCAATGTATGCAATCAATGTAACTATAGAATTTATTGTTCAGATTACTATAGAAAAGAATAATTTTTTAACTTTCAAAAAATAAAGCAGTATTAATTACGGTCTTTTTACACTATTTTAATAGTGGCGTAACATCGGTAACATTAAGCCATGATATATGTATATATTGATAACTTCGAGCCTTTGGCATAACCTAAAGCCGAATTTAATTAAAAACCCCCTACCATCTTCGCAGTACTCGGACGAATCATTAAGTAGCGGTTAGAATTAGTAATTCCCATATTGAATAGATTTATTGTTAGGTATGTTCAAAGTAATGTAGATATTAGATATATGTACAATCATACATTTTCACTGGATATAGTCCTAAAACTTTAATTGTTATCATCCACTTTTTTTCAGAACCAAGAAGTCTTTAGGTAGAAAATATTTAAAATACTCAAAGAGGTATAATGTCATACTTAGAAAATAATAGTATCTGTAGTTTACGTAAAAAGTAGAAGAATGTTGTCACGATTAGATATTCAATAATATTATTAGAAATATAGTAATTACGAAACAAACAATAAAAGGCAAGTAGCGTAACGTAATAGACTCGTATTAGCGATATTGGTTTTAATTATTTAAGACCGAATACGGTAGGTTGCTGTATTAACTATCAACACAATATACGTTGAAAAATATGATGTTTATATGCATTTCCTTTTATGAACATTAGTTTTTGTTATGCAGATGTCGTGCCCCTATTGCGTCACTCGATTGTATGGATGAGTTCAGTGCGAACTCCCAGCAAATGTTAGATCAAGGTGGGTCACGCTGTATTTCTACATATAATGTTATTTGAGACAAATAACAATAACTGTAACTTTAGATTTTAGGAATTTCTAGGTCTGATTAGAAAACGACAAATAACTAATAAATTGTGACTGCAAATAGACTTTTTTAATTTGATGAGTTTTTCTAGACTATTCAAGTGCGATCTAAATAACTTTTTAATATTTAAATTACCTTTGGTTACTATAACCTGTTTTGGTATATATGTAATAAGACTTATGTTGATAACGTAGTAGCAAGCGGGGAGGTCAACATGTCAAGACATATGTCAGCATACATGGGCAACCATGCCAGTATGTCCTCGGTGGTTACACCCGGGTTGCGGTATCGGAACCTGGGGAAATCCGGGTTGAGGGTGCCCAACATCGGCCTGGGGATGTGGACGATGCCCAATGAGGAGTGCGCTGAAGACATCATCATGACTGCCATCGAGAATGGGATCAATCTGTTCGACTTGTCCGAAGCTCACTGTGGTTAGTAATACTTCATAAATTCTTAAGCTTTGGAAATAAAAATTGCTTTTATTATATAGTGTATGTAATTAAGTATGATTGCTAATTTCAATTTCGTTTTATTAGCTAAAGGCGAAGCTGAATTAGGCCGAATTCTGAAGAAACGGAATGTACGTCGCACAAGTATTATCATAACGACAAAGATATATTGGAGTACCAAGTTAGTATATTTAAATAAAAATATACTATGGATAGTCTATATAGATATGTCGAATATTAACTCCTTCCTATAATAATAATATATATTTTTTTTAGTACAGATTATGTTGTATATATGTACATATATGGCTACATCTGTTATAATGCATGATCAAGGTAATCTATATTATTGAATTATTTTTACGTTATATTATATATATTGTATAAACGTGTGTATTTACGTGTTTGGTATTGAAAACGGCTAAATAAATCTAACTTAAAACTGAGACGTGCGCCTGCGCATGTCAGAGGCAATGTACACAACATATGTATTTCGGAGATTTAAATATCTACTTTTAGAAACACAGGTGGTTTTTAAGAAAACACACACACATATGAACAATAAATCGTGTGTTGTCTAAGAAGAACAAGAATACATTGGTAATAAAAGTGAAGACAATATTATTTTGAATGTAGTAGAATAATGTTTTGGTAGAGACGATAAGTATAAATGCAAAATGTTAATAAGCGTCGCAGCCATTTTATTTATTATCATTTCATGAAGATAGTTACACGAAACGATAAAAATACTTCGTAGTTTAGCATAACATCAAATATATTTTAGGTAATCACTTTACCATTTTTTATTTTATGCTTCAAGGACTACAGCTGTATGAAAGTAACGGCTTACATTGGCCTGTATTGTGACCTCACTATATTAATGTTTATATCAAAACAAAACATTGGAATGTTGACTGTTTTGAAAAATAAAAATGTTATATTTATTTATATGATCCTTTATTCTCCTTAATCATGATGTAACATTACCGATTTAATTCGACTTTTATTAAAGTTCTCTAATATTTTGTACAAGGTTTTATAGAATAAAATATTTTGAAAAGTGTGCAGAAAGTTGTTAAACTTCAATAAAGAAAAGACAACGTCTGTCGGGAAATAAAATTAACAATAAAATATTATGATTAAATGTTTACATTATTAGTAATTTTTTTTAATATCGACAAAAAATAACATTTTATAACTTATTTAATTTGTAATAAGTCCTATAAGGCACTCAAATAAAGTAAATTCAAACATACATGATCCATTTCGAACGGACGGGTAATTTTAGTAGATACGTATGGATTGCCCAGGAACAGTTTCAACACTTTCCAAACCTTTCAAACTTTTTCAGGCTTCCTACAGTTGTAAAAGTCCTCCTTGGCTTATTGCTTTTTCTATTTGCTAATATTTGAAATGTTCATGTATTAGGTTTGCTAATACTAACAGGTCAGATGAGAGAGGCCTCTCCCGAAAACATATCATTGAGAGTGTGAAGGCCTCTTTACAACGGCTTCAGATGGAGTACATTGACGTAGTACTTCTGCACAAGGTCGACCCGGTCTGCCCAATGGAAGGTGGGTTTTAAAATGGTTTATATTTTAACAACCAAAATTCATGGTTGTTTAAAATGGTGTTCGAAGTATATTTTTTAAATTCATTTTTGATCACTTGCTATTCTAAAGGTCATATCAACATAAAGTTGCTTTTTAGATGCGTCAGTACATATCCACGTTTTTATAAAATGAAATCGTAAATTACATGTTATTAAAGATTTTCGAAATCTTGTGGTTAGGTTATGTTATACCATTTATTTCGATAGATACTATTGAATATATAGGTTCCATCTGCGCATACCTGCGCCATGTTTTTTGTAATGTAATCCTATATTTATTATGTAACGTACCATTAATCAGGTATACTTTTTTCGACTTAAAAAGCATAGATGCGTCTGCGCATCTCAAATTTTCATAATAAAATGTTACTAATTTAGCAATTTAACTAATTAAATGTATTGAATTAAAATTAAATTTAGGAAATATTTTAGTAGTTATATCAGAATTTCGTTTTCACAGAACTAGTCCGGGCCATGAATTTTGTTATCAACCAGGGCTGGGTGATGTATTGGGGTACGGCTCGATGGTCGCCCTCAGAGGTAACAGAACTTAGAAAATAATAATTTGCCAATATCCTTTAATACCTTATTATTGATGTTAGTACAACTGAAATACAATAATATAACAGTATAGTCCAAAAAAAAAAACATCAACCACAAATCATATATTGGAATATAACAGAATATTTATAACATTTAACAGATTTCGTTTCACATAAATAGCGAGGGCCCCGATACATATAGTGGATACTATAAAGTACTATATCTTTAGCCCTTTACAATTCAAACCTTTCGCCCTAGATAATGGACGCCTACACGAACTGCAGACAGTTCAACTGCATCACTCCAATTGTTGAACAAACTGAGTATCACATGTTCTGCCGTGAAAAACCTGAGCTGTATTTGCCGGAACTATACCACAAGATTGGTGTTGGTAAGTTAATACAAAACTGACCTACTTTAATTAAAAACAAGTTTAATTTAAATCTCTTAGAACCAAGCTATGAATGGTCAGACATACCAATTGTAACATTACCTAGTTGACTATGAAATCCTAAAAATTGATGATTAAAAAAAGGACTGAAGTTCAGGCATAAGACGTGCGATTGTGATGGTTATGAACCAAATATGAAATAACATTTTGTCATAAGAATATTTTTGGGGTTAAAATCATTATGACAAGCCGAGTGATTGTCAGGCATGATGGCGTGGTCGGCGATAACAACGGGGAAAGGATTGGTTCGTGAGGAGCTCACAGGGCTGTTCGCTAAATCTCGCTTCAACAGGAAGTACAGCACGTTCAGCTGGTGTGAAGATGACCTTGCCTTGCCTGAAGTAAGTTTCTTAATGGTTTAAAAATACAATACATTTTCTTTAAAAAAACTTACGCTTTTTTCTTGTGTCACAAAATTGATCCTTTTTCGTTTTGAGCCGAAATATTTTATGTTCCAATTGCTACTTCGACTGTTTTTTGAGCACATTGAGCACAAAAGCGAGCCAATAAAAATGATAATTAATATTTGTGGTATTGACTTTGCAAACGGCCACCAACCAACTGAGGATATCCGGGAGCAAGGACCAGGTAGGGGTTGAGGAACCTCGTACGTACGGAGACAAGCTACGCGATCTAGCCAACTTGGCTAATTCAATGAGTAAGTTAATACATCACTAGTGACTGCCCTCCTGTCCATTCGAAAAAACTTGTGTTGAAAATTTACACTTTCATTCGAGCCTTTTATCTCCATAAGTTCGGTTACCAATTTTAATTATAAACAACCGTTGCGTCACTCCTAATATTAACTGTAATATTCTACTAGATTGTTCGCTGAGCCAGCTCGCGGTGGCTTGGTGCCTGAAGAACGAATCCGTCAACTGTCTTCTGCTGGGGGCTACCAGCGTGGAGCATTTTAAAGAGAACGTTCATGCTTTACAGGTACCATGACTAAAATTTATAATTGGCAAGTCTGCTTCGTTTTTTTACAATTTCTGGTATCTGGATTGATCGATCGATTCAATCGATCGTGGATTGATCGATTCAAAATTTGCACCAATTTGCTCCAACTGTTGGTTAGGCTAATTTATATAGTGAAATGGCCATATATGTAACATTTAATAACAACAATATGTAAATATAAACCCAATAAATTAAAAACTGTATCCTTCCCTTTCTTCCCTCCCTTTCACCTCGATCATCCAGCCGCGCCGCCCGCGCCGCACCGGCGTCTACGCGACGCATAGATAAATAATCAGTTTCTGACAATATATCACGTCATGGTAAACTTGAGCTACCGAAAATTTAGCCAATAGTATGGGCCAGAGACAATAAAGTAGCTAGTTAGGTTCACCATTGTGCAAATATCTACAATTAAAGCGGTTGTGATAATGAGACTGGTCATTCAAACCTTAATTATACGTGAAACAAATAAAAAGTGCCGGCACGAGGTATATTGTAGGGAGAACGAAGCAGTCCCTAGTGAGTTCTTTTCTCCCTTAATCCTTCTCTTCTTACTCAGCTTTAACAGCTACAATAGCGCGCAGTGTCTAATAGAAGTATAAGGTCGATTTGTTGGCTGTCTTTCCAAATTATCCCTAGAAGCGGGTTTAAATAAGTTATGTAGTTCCTTAACTGGCCATATCTCTTGTTCAGATCGTACCCCAGCTGACACCTTCGGTGATGATAGAGATCGAGCGTCTGCTGGCCAACAAGCCGCAGCGACCACCGATGGTGTCTACTCTCGCTATGCGCAACCAGCAGAACAACACTGTTCGTCTTGATATGACGTAAGTATACTCGGCCTTCTGTGATTATATCACATGGTTAGCTGCGCAGTGCCTCGTACAACAGCCATTTCCCATCCTATTCACTCCTTATCCCTATCCTATACACTCTTATTGACGGCGACGCAGATAAGCTGTTTGTCTGTTTCGCATCTCTTTCGACACTGGTATAGGGCCCAAACCCTGGAAGCTTATCAATGTGCAACCCGCGCTCAAGAAAGGCAGTCGCGCGTAGAATACTTTGTCATTTTTAACAATGTCATATTTGAATTTCAAGCATTGTGCATAATACGGGTTTCGGTAGATATATCAACTCGTAGATGCACAGGCGGCATTAAGAAAGCAATTCGCCAAATATCTTTACCTACTAATTAACTGATACTAAAATGATGCTGTTGGTACAGTGGCGCGTCTACGTCCGCCGCTGGATCTCCAAAGGCAGAAGGTGATGAGGAGGCCTCGACTCCCGGCAAAGAGTCGGGGCGTGGCTTCTGTGAGATCCAGTGACCGTGGTGGCGTGGAAGCACTGACTCTGCTTCCAAATCTAGTAAGTCAAAGGTGAGTAAGTAACACTAGTTTAGTTTAAAGCATTTCTCTTTACGCACTCAGCTTAAAACTAATGTAATTTACTTCAAATATTTTGCCGGAGTATGGAGCTATGAACTTTGAACCAGCACTACAATAAAAAAATGTCCTATATGAGACCATTGTAATGTTATTATTTCTGTTATGAATCACCTAGCTATCGAATTTGCTTTAATATTAACACTTCCACTTTTTATGCTCTAATAAGATCTGTCACAAGGCCTCTATTCGCCATATCATGGGATGTAGGTCATTTTGTTAACTAATACAGTATCGGAATAAATCTATTATAGCCTTAAGCCTCAGACTAATATTGGTTCGTGTTACCAATAACAATAGACATTAAATGTATTTTTATTCTTATCTTTGAACAGGAATCAGCCAGGGAATCTAAACCTAAATTCTTCTTGAACAACGCGGGAGAAGTCATCAAACGGACAGGTACGCTCATTATATTTTTGAGTTTACAATATTTTGTAATAAAAAAAATTGTTGTGTTTAATTGTCCTGTCCCATATAACATGCCATATATTGCAATGTAATAACCGAGAATATAGATTGATCGATAATGATTTTTAATACAATATAAAGTAGTTTGGGTGTGTTTTTGCGTTAGAATTTATTTTCATGCCTTGGAAGTTAAGTTGGACCAATACAGTTCTGATGCCCTCAATTTCATCACAGAGCACGATGGAGTGACGACTGACGAAGTGATATCAGTATCGACGCTGAAAGGTAAACAGCCGGCCTCTGGCGGGAGTAAAAGTAAAAAGACCAAGTCAGAACCAACCAGAGCCCGCTCCTCTTCAATACAGCGTTCCTCGTCTGGACAACTGTCGATCGCTCGTGACCGTAGACGATCAAGGATGGATTTAGCTTCCCCAGCTGATCTGTAAACGTTTTGTGTAATGGACAAATTGCAGATTTTATATGTAGATCGATGCCGTTTTGTAATCCTCTCTTGCGGCTGTATTGGGTAGTCGGGCGCTTCTCTGAACTTTGTTTACTTTTTGATAGAATCTTATTTTCCTACATTAATGCCACTAATCAAGGCACTTTTATTAATATTTCTTGACATTTTTTATAGTAAAAAGTTGATTAAGTCAATCTATTATAATTGGACTGGTGATTGGATTCGTTTATATTAAGTTATTTTTACATAATATCTCTTTTCTTTTTCGTCCTGGCGTAAATCCTTAATCACATCTATTTATTTAAAGTAGTAGAATTATCCGTTTGTGTTATGTTATGTTAATGTTCCTTCAAAGGAGATATTATTCTGTAGGTATTTTTAAGTATTTGTTTCTCAATGGTTAGAAAACGAAGTTTGGACATATAAGCACGCGAATATCCAATACCAGCTGATGAACAGAGCCGTGATGAACAGTCTCAAGGCAATGCATATGTGACAAAGTTATATACCCTAAAACTAGTCACTTGTTGTTGTTTACGGGTTCATCACCGTGTTGCCAGTAAGTTACTGTAATTTTGTGTAATAGTGTCAGTAATTAATATAGTGAGTTACTTGTATTTGTCGGGATATACAACACAGTTGCACGCTACGGCATTTACTAGTAATAAGTTTGATGTCTATTTACTGATTGCCGTAAAACGATGTTATAAAGTAGGCTTTGTTGTAAAATTATGTGGTAAAGTTAAATTATAAATGTTATAACAAAAGGAACAATTTCTTTTGGTTATTTTGATAATTCTTTAAAAACCTTATAAGTAAAAATATTATAACAGTGAAAAAAATTCTCCCTAAAATCTTAAAATAAAACATTATCTACTAGTCGTTCTATAGAAAAGAATGATTAGTTAAAATGTATCCATGAGTCAGAGTGAACAAACGAAAAAACTTTAAAAATAAAACTTAATTTTCGTCATTCTTTTAACTTTAATTTGTAAATTAAATGTAAAACTCAGGGTGAAGTAAACCGAATAAACATAATGAATTTGTCATACGGTAAGACTTCGAAAGAGTGCTTTGATGTTCTGTGATGGTAAAAAAACATGTTCCTGAACCGAACATGAGGAAAGTTGCGGTTTTAGCTACTATTGATTTCGTGAATATACATATGTATTATAATATATACCTGTAGAATTTGGTGTCGTAGTTAGAATGTAGTGAAGGAATTACAATTAGAAGCCCTATGAGATTAAGGAACAGTGACGTCTAAGGAGGTAAGTAAACCGTTTTGCTCAAGACGAGCCAACGTATAATTTAATATGATAAATGTAACGAGAACCTTACGTCCCCTTCAATGTTTCTGTATTTATTTCATATTCGTTCGTAGCCTTAGAGCGAGTTCACACAACCCAACGGGTCAGCGTTTCTCTCAAATCGATGATATTACATTTTTCTGGCAGTTCACACAGGCCAGAGACGACATGTTAGATGTCGCTGTAATATATTCCAATACCAAAATGTTTGCACAACAATCTTAAGAGTGGCGGGGAACTTCAAAACATTGCATCGTCATTGGTCGATTTTAAACCGAGCCTTGTTGACAGCTATGTGCGCGGTGTTTGACTTTTGTTCGATACACGTAATGTGTTGCCAGAAACTGGTACTTTCATACAAAACTGACGCGACGCGTCGTGTGGACTCTGTCTTGTATCGTAAGTAAGAGTTGATATCGGTCGTATGAATAGTGACGTAATAGTTTAGTGTTGACTGGCACAGACGAATTTAGGAAGGGTGACCGCTCGTATTCACTAGCTCGTATTTCGGGAGGCATAAAGGTCATTGTTATTGTTAATTTGTTAACCACTCCGCTGTGGATCATGAAGTAGACATCATTTATTTAAATAACCGGTACCCAGTACAGTATCACTATATTAGATGGTCTAGTTTCACAATGCAATTGAATGTTTGCGTGTGTAAAAGCAAGTACTTAATACAGCCGTCTACTTGTATGCGTGCGAAAGAGGCTGATTGGTTTTCAGTGTTTCGTATATATACATAGATTGCGACGTCACCATTTACACCTCTTGTGCATGAGTGAGTAAAGACCTTATAGGTGCATTGTTAGATTGGATTATCTATCAGTGCCTAATTTATTATGAATCCAGAGTATCTTGTCGCTCGCGCAGGCGCTTTCACGGTTCTACGATGTACTTTAATACCTGTATAAAAACACTATAGTAACCGACATTATTCTAGATATTATGTATCTGTTATATACCTGTACTTATTAACGTTTAATGTCTATTGTTATTGATGTATAGACAATCTGTGTAGGTATCGATATTACGTGTCTGTAATGGTAGAAACCCTGTGTATTTCTTATGCTTCCTTCTTCGTATCGATCCAGCTCTGTTAGGTAATGAATCGCATCCTTGAACTTTACTTACGAAACTAAAGCAATTAAAAATGAGCTTTATGCATCCTATTTCTATAGACCAGTTCCTAAATGTAAGGAAAAATAATCGCGTGCAGGCATCGGTAACTTGTAGGTCCGTAGGCGGTGCCGTTTTAAGAAACTATCTACTCAAAATCTCAGGATAGGTTGGTAGGTAAAGAACACATAAAACTCAAGTGATGTGACTTAAGAACAATATTTAAACAGCTGTCGAGTTGAAAATGTTTGGTAGTTCAATTGGAACGGTCACAATACAAGACTTACAAACGATGGACTATAATTCATCTCAAGCAACTGGATCGATATCGAATCTCTATGTATGTCCCTCAAACCTAACCTTCTGTAAATGTATGTCAGTGACAATATTTACTAATCTTGCATGATAACTGTTGTAATACTTATATCATTTCGATGTTCTAAGTTTGTCGTTATGAATAAAAAATTTGATTTGACATTTTTGGCGCATCTTCATGAGATAGCCTTATACACAGAATACCTCGTAACAAGCCGAAGCGGCCGGCCTGGAGTGCCGAAGGTTGTATAGGTGGCGTTAACACGCTCTTAAGTAAATTATATGATACGCTAAGTAGGGAAGGTTAAAGTTAGATAGAGGATAGTGTGTAGGAAACTGTAGTTGAGCTGTGGCTGTCTTGGCATTGAACTTTCACTATCGCAACTGTAGTTGTAGGGTATATCAATTATTTGACACTATCGACGTAGAGAACATCGTTTAGTTTCACGGCAAACAGAGCGCGAGGTAGATATGCGGAACCACCACACAACGTTCACAGTAATCAGTGATTCCTTTGAATATAGTTTTGGAAGTCCAATTTAATATATGTTTAACAACAATGCTTAGGAACTTTATGATTCCACACCTCGCATTTTGAGAACATTTTGCATTTCGGCTTAGTTCATTTCAGTCGCACGCGCTTCGCTTCGCCGGAACACTGCTAGTTAGGCATAATATATTAAGTTAGGATCCTTATCTTAGAACTAGAGTACTCCAGGTGGTAGAACCTTGTGCCGGGTTCGTCTGCGGCGGTACCACCGTCATTCCTTACGGCCCATAAAGGTAATAACCACCTGTATTCACATACTTGTCAGTGCTCACTGATAAGCTACGGGTGGTTATATTGATATGGACTGTAAGGAACGATTGGCAGATTCTACAAGCACAAGAGGCGTTTCATCTTAGTCCTCAACTTAGTTTATAACTGACCCTAAGTCGGTTATTTTAGGATAAGTTAAGCTTCCTTTTATTAATTTGTTTGCATTACGTTATTATATTAAGGCTACAGTTAATTTGGCATTGATATCCTTCTGTATTCAGTTAGTTACTTTAAGGAATATGTGTATTATTATTTTTAAATGAACAGATCATAAAGCGGTAACAAGTAAGACTCTGAAATGAACTGGAAAACTTGTTTATTATACAAACGAAATTGTCGGAAATATGCTAGGCCTATTATTTTACATATTACTTATATCTACAAAAGCTTTTTTGATTTATTCGAAAACCTTAATGTTAATTTGTAAACAAAGTAAGAATTGATGAGACCACATTTACCATATTTATATTATACCACGAGTGATGTTATTAAGTGATCATCAAGACCACACAGCATCTCATTCCATCAACTCCGTTGAGTCTGAACAGTGTCCTTTCGTCTGCACCGTCATCGTAATGAGAACATACGTATATGGCGCACCTACTCATTTTACTAGAATATCTTTATTCAAGCTTGTTATAGTAAAGGTGTCTGGGCCTATTTTTGAGTCGCATCCTTCATCAAACTAATGTCTGATTTTCATATTCTTTGTTCATATTTCTCGCCGTACTAAGGCAGCCCAGATTGCCGGAAATCCCCCTGAATTGGTGGCAGAGTTTCGTATGACGATAATAATATCAATATAATATTATTCATTAATATTATTATTGATATTATTATTATTTCATAAAGCTCACTTGGTTCGCGAATATCATCTTTGCTGGAGTCAGCAACTAGACTCGTTGTTATCTGGTTGGGGGCTCCTTCTTTGTTCTGACTTCTTTTATGACATATTGATGATTGTTTTGGTGCCCACTCTGGACAAGCGTTTGCTTGGTTGGAGTTACTACATATGGCTTTTTTACCATTTCTTATTTTCTTATTGTTTTTCATTCCATTTTGAATAGTCTTGATTTAGGAAATTTTGAAATTTCAATAGTAGATACATGTACCTATTTTATTAGCTAACTCGCCGCTTTACCTAACTAATTAAAATTACTTTCTAAATTCTCCTTTTTAGTATCTTAACATAATATTTTACTATCTGGTAGAAATGTAGTTCGATACTTTTCCCAGTTTTGAAGATCGTGGGGGATCGTGTTCAAAATTGTGAAAATATGGATACCATTTCCTGGCTTTTAATGAGTTACCTGATTAGACTTAGAAACTCTTTCACTTGGAAACGAAGTAAATTTGGTTTCCAATGAGACTAAAGCTGCATTTGGATAAGAGCCACGTGTTTTTACCTGCAACAGGCTCAATCGTCATGACGGGGACCTTGAACCTGCCGGTATACAAATTAGGGTTATTGTTACAAAATATTCTATTTTTATAAGAGAGTTTATACATGTTGCGCCGGTTATGATGTTAAGTACGTCGTCGTTACGATTAACCGCAATTCTTAATGGCAGCTGTGTGGCGGTGGGTATGATCCTAGGAGGACTTTGTTCTCTCTGGTGAAATACTGTATCTATCCATAGTGTCTTTAGTAGAATACATAAATCAAACGACGAGTAGTGCCCGTATTACTACGCTTCCAACGTGTTAGAGTTTCGAATTACGTTACGTTTTTATAGGTGTCCTCTTTATTATTACATCTTCAAATCTTGAGGTGAGCGTGAGTCCAAAGGTTGATAGCGGGGAACTTGTCAAAGTCGAGACGTTTGGGTATTCTCTGATAAATATACTTCCAACTGTCAGCGGTCAAGAAAACTTACTACCATTGTTTTATGGTTTAAAAGAGATCGACTCCTCTTGGAAACTTGTTAAACAAGGGTATTCAGTTTTCCGTTTGTCGGTGGACAGGCTTATGAACGCTGATGTTTCTAATGTCCCAACGATTTCTACTTTGTTTCTTCGTCATCAAGCTTTCGTGACTATAAGTTGGTGGTAGGAGTGGTCCTCCATCTCTTCTTCTGTCCAACGGAGGATCTAGAATGGACTGTAAAATTGAATGACTATCTGGTTATTTTTCATGTTACTGTTTGGTCGTTTTGGATTTTTAATATTTTGCTTTATATAGTTTTTGGCGATTTATTCCAAACGTTTCAGGTGTTAAAAGTCATTTCAGGTTTTGCTGTATTATTTGTGATTGCTAGTTGGATCTTCCAAATTCTAAGTAAAGTTAGGAGTAGAGATTTTTTATTTCGATTTACTCTCACTTTCATCAATCTTATGTTTCGTAAACATAAGGCGTGCTAAGGTTTCCTATTAAGACGAGATAGTGGGGAACTCCTCAAAGTCGATATTTGTGTTTCCTCATAATGATAATTCCAACTGTTAGCTGTCAGGGAAGAAAACTTCCTACCGTTGTTTTAAAGTTTACAAGAGATCGACTCCTCTTAGAAACTTAATAAACAAAGGTATCAAATTTTCCGTTTGCCTGTGTGCAGACTTCTGAAAGCTGACGTTTACGCTATAAACACTTCAACTTTGATCCCCGTAATGTCGCCTTAACAGCTGCAAGTTTGCTGTCAGAGTGGTCATCTTGTTCTTGCACTGAACATCTCTTCTTTCGTTCAACACAGAATCAACGGTTGTTAACGAAAGATTGCCAAGGGATGATGTGATTATTTTTTATGTTTCTTTTGCGATCGTATTCTAATTTTTTTTGTCTCATTTACTATTGTTTCTGTTAATTTAAGTTAAGTCAATTATTTAATGTCGTGAAAATTCAATAAAATTTTCTTTTCTGAGATGCCATGAAAAAAAAATTTGTACCATTGTTCTATGGTTTAAAAGAGATCGACTCCTCTTGTAAACTTGATAAACAAGGGTATCAAATTTTTAGTTCGTGGTTTGTTGTCCTCCTTACCTACTTTGTTTTTTTTTTGCTTGGTTGATTATTACGTCGTTTTATATGGTCGTTATTTTTTTCTTAATTTGTAGGTTTTTTATATTACTTTTTAAAATTTGCTGTTTCCTATTGGTGTGGATCATAATTGATTTTGGTTATGTTCGTCATAGTTTTTTCTTACAATTACTTAGAATCATATTCATTAGCCACATCTCAGGATCACCCGTTTCATAATTTCACTTTAATTGAACTCGTGTTGTAATATAGGTTTAATTTTAATTCTTCGATGTTATGGTTTATATTTTACAATAAGCGTTTGAATTTTACCTACATGTGTTGTTTTTTGAATGTAATATAATAACTTAATTTCAGAGTCAAGTACCTGTCAAAATAATTAAGATAGTTGTTTATGTCGAAGTTGAAAACGTGAAGTAATTGATGTTGGATTTATTTCTAGACTTGGTGTTCACTTAGTATTGAGTTCTTAATGTTAATTGAATGTTCTTAATATTAGATTGTAAGGTTTAGGTAGTCATTGTGCGTATTGCAAGTTTAATTTTGGCACAAATATATAATGAAATATTAATTGTATCTGTCATTTTCTTTTGTATCTTCTCTAAATATGTTGCTATTAGAAATTATGGTAAGTTTTGGAACTGGCTGAAAAAAAAACAGTAATGAATAATTCGTGTAAACATGTAAAAACGATAAGTCAATGGTGAATTATATTATATTTGTGTAGGGTTAAGTTTTGCTTAGTAATTTAATTTTATGTTAAATAAAAATGGACATCTATCACCTTGATCTATACAACTGCCAGTTCCTTGTCTGCAGTATTAAAATGTTTACGTAGTTATTTGTTTTGGTAATTTTGATACTTTATTTTTTTATAGTTAATTTAGAGGTTATTGTGTATATGTTCGCTGTGTAGAGAATTTGGTGTGTAGTGTTATAGACTTCGCAAGTTAATAGCTCTAAATTTAATAACATTCTATAATTTACATTCATATCATACATTAGCGTTGAAAGCGCACCTTATCATAGACATTACTTTTTAAGACATGTATTCATGGAAATAAATTAAAAATGTACTCTGCGTTTTATTTTCTCAAAATTAATTCCTTGATTTGTAATCCCGTAACATAAATTAAAGTTCTCTGCAAGATTATATCTGAGCCCGAATAAATTCTCGTTGTGTTTAAATTACTGTGTGCTTTGCGAGAATCGACTGTGATTATAGTCCTGCTTAGAGATACGTAGGAATATGTATAACGCAAATATCGTTAGCTTTGCAATTTAACTCGTGGCGAAACATTACTGAGATTTTTGATGGGCGTACCCAGCTATTCTCACAGGGAGAGAAGCCCGTAAAGAGGGGTCTACCTGATGGTAAGCAACCACCGCCGCCCATTCGGAACTCCATTAATGTTATCCGGTTCTAGCACCACTTGCTACCGTGGTACTTACAAAGAAGAGAAGCTAAACATGGTCGGTGGGGTATAAAAAAACTGCCGCTGCGAATAATCTTACTGAGCGATACTCAGCCAACAAATATATCGACGACGAAATCCAATAACTCATAACATTTAGCCCATATTAGGACAACAATAAAGACGTAACTCTCATAAGCTTCTTTAAAATAATACCAGCCTAACGTTAATTATTCTAAAGAGTTCCGCCTTTATTGTTTTCTGTCTTCGATATTATCACCTTCCTTCTTAGACGACTACTCGTTAGTAACACCTCTGCTTGCCATTGCTGAAGTCCACGAGCGGCAACGGCCACTTAACATATCAGGTAATCCGCCTGCTCAATTGCCCACTTAATCCCAAAAAAAACCTAACATTACAAATTGAATAACACCAGTCAGTATTACACACATATAATCTGTATATCTGATATGTACTCTGTCTCTCACGCTTTAATGCTTAAACCGATGTTGACGAACATTCATACAAAGATAGATTAGAACTTAAATTATCTATAATCATTTTTATCATTTAAAGAACCGACTTCAAATGCCTCCGACATGTAATACTTTCAAACTATCGTTGTCAACATAGTCGCAACCAGTTAAATACGCATTATTACAGATAACTCAAACACTATCCGTTAGATGTTACTCAAAATCACATGCAATTATCCGACAAGTATTAGCTTTCGATCAAAAAAAAAATTAAATCGGTCCACTCAGTAAAAAGTTCTGAGGAAACATACATAAAAAATACACACGAATTGAGTACCTTCTCCTTTTTTGAAGTCGGCAAAAAGATCATAGGCTGCTTTTTAAGCGAAGAAAGCCGAGGGGTTGAATTTGGGTATGAAAGTACGTATTAAGGTTCACATTGTGGATAATAAAAAACAAAACTATTATATTAATACACCCAATAAAAAATAATTAAACATTCGTTTCAACTTTTTCAAATTTCCGATCTTTGTAGCGATGTCATTGGGGATGAATTGTTTCCAACAGGCGTAGTCGCGGGCAAAGGCTAATAAATAACAAATTTGCTAACAAGTGACTCAATTATCGGCTATTCAGAAAATCTACATAACACTCTTGTGGGGAAGCAGTAGGTAATTACTGTCACGTTGTCACTGCAGGTCCGGAACCAGCGCATGCAGGGAGGGTCACTTCTACTGTACAGTCTGCATGCTCAATGTTTCATAATTTATTACATTAGTATGCAATACATTATTGGGGAATAGTTTCTCCGCACGCGGTTTTGCACATGGGTTAGTAAAAAGTAGTTCAGTAGTAGTTGCATAAAAAGTAACAAACATCCATTCATCCTCAAAAACTTTCGTATGTATAATATTAGTAGGATAAAATATAAAGTATTACAAATAATGAAAGTATAAACATCAAACGATTTGACAGTGTGAGTGAGATTCTTAAAAGTTATCTAACGATAAACACCAGGACCGATGGTAACACGTGCTAAGCGCAGAAGCGCTCAAACAGTTTTGACCACTGGCGCTCCCCCATCCTCCTGCCGACCGCGCCCTCTATTGCTTAACTTTTTCCATCGACTACAATCGCAACAAGGCACCGGGCTACAAATGCTCCCAGTATTATTTTTTATTAATTTGGCCTGACTCTTTAGGTTTCAATAAAACATTCTTTCTTATAACCTATACCATCCGACACTAACATTAACTCGAGTAAAGTTTATCGTGTATGAGTGACCAGTGGTCCTTAATTAGTCAGGGACTCAAACTAAGCAATGTTTTAATTTGTTGTCTCTTTTATGTACAACAGTAGTATGCGTTCGATTTGTACCCAGGAGCTCCAAATCTTATATACAATATCTCGTCATAAACCGATCTATTGAATGATTGTTTTGTCGCAAGTACATCGTGTTATGCGTGCATCTCTCGCATTTACTGGTGTTCGTCCTTGAGACGGATTACAAACCCGGCAGTTAGTACTGCGGCTTCCGGTCAGGAACGACACTACGATGAGACATTGTGCAACGCGGCATTGTCCCCCAGTTTAATCTAAATATAGTCATAGCTTGGCTCACTCTCCGCTATGGGGCCGTCTTCTTTGCATTTGTCAATTGTAAAGAGAGGACCATTAGTTTAGAAATTATCGAGTGACTGGAGTAACTTACAATTATACTAGACTTAGTTCCATGCCGTATAAGGGTGCCATAGAAGCGACAGAAGTCATCTGCTTAATAGCAAGGCTTCGCGGAAGGATTATGTTAACAATATTTTCCTTAAGCTTAAATATTATTACTGGTCTAACTTATTACTTACGTTCTTGTGAAACCCGTGTAGCCAGCTACTACAGGGAAGCTTGGTGGGGGGTTGGTGACCAGCCCAACTCACTCGAAGATACCGACGATGCTTAACGATAAGAAAATTGTACCTCCAGCGGTCACTTATCCACTTTCCTCACTCGCTCGCTGTTAATTAACTTTGTGGATCATTTATGATCGTCAGAAGAAGATCTTTGGACTTCGACACTAAACTCAGCTAAAAAAATATCTAAGACATTTAATGCATCTAAAGAGATTTCAGTTGATTCGCTGTGCTCATAATATTTCTCTAAAATTTTTTGTTTTGCGTACGTTAATTAGATTTTCTTCCAGTTATACTTTTTCTAATGATACCTGCAACTATATATACAATTAATATACTATTATTGCAAAATATCCTAATTAACATTAAACATTTTTCTAAGATACTTCTAGTGGGGCAAAATAATCCTGAGAGCGCAGTTTGAATCACGTTACTCGCATAAACATGCACTTGTTTTGTTTTCATTCCATCAATTTAAATCGGCCAATTTAACCCACATCCTCGACTAAAAGAATGGACCGCATTCTATTGGCGCACATCGCTGGCCCAGCCGTACGGCCGTTAACAAGTCTCATCCCTCCAATCTTGTCGATGGCCTACCGAGATATCCTGATAGATAAATATAGAAGTAGTCTCTGAGCCTGTACACAAGTCACGTATTCTCGGCTCGGACGTGTTCGTTCATCTCGGCCACGATGGGTGTTGTGTATTTCGATATTCTGGACTACCTGGTGTTCGGAGCTATGCTCCTCATGTCGGCACTTATTGGAGTATACTTCGCGTTCTTCGCGAAAATGAAGCAGAACACGACGGCGGAGTACCTCATGGGCGGGAAGACGATGGGAATGTTTCCGATATCTATGTCTCTGATAGCAAGGTAAACTGTTTCCATTTAACATTTTCTGTATGTTCCCCAAAAAGCATTTATTCCTTGACTTCAGACGTTAAGTTTACGTCTGGTGTTATTTAGTTGCACAGGGTGACTGTAATAAAAAAATACATTATTTCCTTCATGTGTCACTGGCATTGGCGACTGTATATTATACAGACACGGCGAATATTGCTTTTCTATCATGTTCTATATCAAATTATCAGAATCATAAACTGGATTTCGGTAGCCATACCTACTACTATTTTATTTGTTTTTTAAAACGTAAGTAAATAGGGTCGTAAATACTAATTTAATAGGTAAAGGTCAAGGGTAAGCTTAGCTTAGTTTAACAACATACGCTAGTTGGCGATATGGGCGCGACCAGTTCGTTTTTTGTAAATTTAATGCATTTTCATGTGTAAAAGCGTGCTGCTGGATGCTACGACCGTGTTAAACGACGAAATAAGAGACTAATTAAAAGACAAACGGCAACACACATATATATTATATATATATAATGGTTTATATATATATATGTATATAAACCATTTAAAAATTATTTTTTCAAATAGTAGTACGGAGCGTGCGGGCCGATCTGACTCGCATGTATAGCGTAGATACGTTGACATCGATACAGCCATCGTGGCGCAACGGATAGCGCGTTCGGGTCTTACCTGAAAGGTTGGTGGTTCGAGTCCACCCGAAGGCGTTCCTATAAATTCTAGAGTGAATTTAACTTTTCTTTTTTTTTACTTAGCTTTTTTTTGGTAACCGGTTCTGAAACATGCAATTTTGTGCCGATTTTTTGTTTGTGGGCACTGAGGATTATTTTATTATTAAGGAAGAAGAATCCGCAAATTTTTATTTTTTGTAATTTCATAAATAGATGTTTAGATAATTATGTAATAAGTTTTTATTTTGATTATATATAGTTTAAAACGTATATAGAAACTATTAAAATATGCATAAATACATTTATTGTATATTTTTTTACAAACTTAGATCTCGATTCTGGTATAGTTCTTTCGTGAGAAGAAACTTGCAGAAGACTTTTTATTATATTATCGCTGTCTGTTTTACATTTTGTCAGTGAAGATTGAAAGCAATGCGAGAGATAATTTCCAGATTGTAATAATTAATTATCAAACGAACCTGTGAAGTTGTATGATGATCATGTACCTCAGCTTCGTTCTTTGCGATTTATTGATGTACATGTTGTATATGTGCTCCCAAGCACAGCTTTGCACGGTTGTTTAAAAAGATAGTTAAACGGCTCGTGGTGCAGTTTGTTCTCATTCTGTTTAGAGCTATTAATTTATTTCACATTTTATGTAATAAGGGTTGCGTGATTTTATAATTGGGGAGGGTGTGCATAAATCGCTTCGAATGAAGCTGTTCTCATAATTATCATCGAGTTTCACTGGTTCGTTTGATAATGAATTATGTTAGACAGCTTCATTATTTGCGATTTATTCGTTTACATGCTGTATAGATGTTTACAGAAAAAAGTGAAATAAGACAGCAGGAACAAAACAAGTGAGTATTCCAATTTAAATATCCTTTTAATTCCAGGTAGTGCAAAAAACAATATACATATTTTGCTAATTAATAAACCTTTATATAAATAAAAGTCATAGGCAATATAATATAGATACCTATATATTTGTATAGGTCATTCGAAAAGATTGTAGCCGTAAATTGGTGCGGATCAGTGACAATCTCTTTGTTTTAAAATTTTGCAAAGACTAAAGAGGACGCGGTCCATCCTGCGGTCATCCTCATGAGATCAATATTGACTCCAGTCTGTTGGCTGAACATGTTGCTGCATGGCGAGTGCTGTGTGCACTGAATATGGAAATATCAATACCACTACAATGAAGTGTATATTTAACCCAATGACTAAGCTTTTGTAACAAGACTTTTGAGTAAGGTAATTTGTGACTTATAAATAAAAATACATTTTTTCTAAGCTGTTGTATTAATGTAAGTGTGTGAGCATTAATGAAAGAGATTAGAATTAGATTAACAAAAGTAGGTTTTGAAGTTTTTGTCAAATCTGGTATTTTAATAGTTATATTTGTAGGATAATTTACTGCAATATTGGCTAATTTTATTAATGCAGAGATCTGTACGCGATGCGTGGTGACAAAAGCCAACAAAGTTACAGTCTTCTCGAAAAGAGTTTCCAGATCAAGGCTAGCATTTGGCCATTTTTGTGCAAAAATATTTAGAACAGTGTTTGGGTCCTATGTAAAGTTGTAGCTATTTTGGTGTAATGAGCCTCAATCTGTAAGCCCCCTTCATAAAACGTTTAATTGACTATATTGCCCAATATAAGAGATAAGGCTGAGTCGTGACAGTTAACAGTACCATTTTGAAGCCTTTGTCAAAGGTAATGGTAAGAAAATGAACGATGACAGGAACAGAAACTGTATAGTAATCACAGCCATGAGTATTACAATAATGGAACCAGGATTGTATACAGCTATCATACTGTCTATGTAGAATCAGACAGGGAAGATAACATAAGGGCGACAGATTTGGGAGACAAGTTTCTTTCAGTAACATTTAGCTGCAAGCTCCGCGGCAACCAGCCGAAGTGCTTAGTGCAGGTCGTGCGCGATTCTGAAAGGAGATGTTGAGAGATTTAGATATAATAACGTAAATTACGCCTTCTATTATCTGTAGACATTGATGCTTGTATAGTCTATTTAAGGAACTATGCATGAACCTTTTCTATCTCTGTCTGCTCTGTCGTCATGCTAGTGCGGTTGTGTAAAATATTATTTAAATTAAAGTCAAAGTTTATAAAGTTATTTCAGTACAGTACAGGCCGATTGGCTTAGTGATTAGTGAACCTGACTGCTACACTAAAGGTCATGGGTTCGAATCCACCCAGATCAAACTTTTCTGTGATGAACAGAAATCTTTGTTTTGTGTGTCTGGGTGTAAATATCTATATAAGTATATATTCAAAAATATAAATGTATGTTTATCAGTTGTCTGATCACCATAGCACAAGCTTACGCTTAGTTTGGGGTCAGAAGGCCGTGTGTGAGTCGTCCAAACATATTAGATATATAGATATGTATATAACGAACCTCAAAATAAATTGGCTCAGAACATAGTAACTTTTGAAATACTGAAAACCAAGGCTGCATACTATTACTACGCCCTCTGCTATTTCACTAATATTTTTTGCAAAACATTTGTAATCAATGAAAATGGTGGAAAGGCATAAAATAAAACAAATTCGCTAAGATATAGTATAAGCATCAATTGCCCCGGTATCAGGATCATTTGTCCAGATAACACATGTGGTACTTGCAAATAAATTAATGTGTGGGTGGCCGAAATTACGCGTTATTTTAGCGGAAGCATTATTATTCAATTTCTCATTCGGTATCTTGGAACGTTTAACGGGATAATCTATCTGCTTTATAATTATCCCTAGTAGTTAGGTAGGAGGCAAATATTGTTATTGTACGCTCCTCACACCAGGTCCATATCTGTCTTGTTATATTATTTAAATAGTCGCACTGTATACTACTCATTCTGTTAAAACAAGATATTGCAGTTACGTTGTCCATTCGTAATAATATTTTAGAGAAATTTAATTTACTAGTGAAACATTTTAGTGCGAGAAAAGTAACCTAACCACCACAACATGTCACTTTTGAGTGGGAGCATGCACCAACCAGGGTTATTTCATAAACTAAGGTAATTAGAACGTTCAAATAGTTTGATGTCTAGCCAGTAGTATTGAATTGCAGGGCGAGTAGACACTAACAATCTCAAAAATCGTGCAAACTCGCGAAGTTACATTTATCTTCTATGTTAAGGAATTTAGTAACATGTTTTTTAATTTTATTCTTTTTGCCATCGGGTAACTTCAACAGCATGTTATGAGAGTCGATTTCTAAGCATTTGCAATGAGTCTGGGGTTTCAAACAGCTTTACTCGGTATTAATAATGAAACCCAATTTTTCGAGTACATTTACAGTAAATGAAACGTTACTTTGTTTTGTTTATTTGGTATCTGTAATTCTTTTCGTTTCTGTGATAAAATTCACCGATTTCCTGGTCGCAATGAGATATTGTGTTAATATCTTAAAAAAGTTTCAATACAAATCTCAAAATCGTTAGCTTCTTGAAGCGTGTTAGGATAAACGCTAGGACTGTCATTACAGTCATATGGCTTAGCTTTAAAAGGTATTTTGTAACCTCTTATCCAAGTTATTTTTGACCATTCATGATAAAATAAGCGAAGCATACCAGTATATCGCACCTGGTCTATCTCCGCATTGCCAGCCGTGGCGGCGGCGACAGTCTGCGAGAACTGTTGCTGAACTAGGCGCGCACTGGCGCCGGTCGAGGAGACCCCTTACGCCCCCTGCGGTGCTGGGGCGTAAAGTTCAAACGACCCCTGTTTGGTTTAGACACAATATTATTAATTCTATTGATTTAAGGCCTTTCTTTGTGTTTCAAAGCGTCACCGGATATTTTAATGTTTTTGGCTGCCTTTAGTTTATCTGCAACATTTTCGCCAAATATCAGCTTATCTCTTTTAGTTTCCAATATTGCATCTTTAATTTATTATAATTGAAGAATCAATTGAAGATATTTCGTCTAGTTTTAGAGTCTAAAAAATGAGTATCGTATGCGACAAGCATCAAGTTTTTGTTGCGTAATTTAATTTGAGATTACAAGCGTTATGGCTGTTGCCACAGCAGATAAGGCAATACCCAATTGTTTTTGCTTACACGTAAGCGATGAATCTCTTTTAACTATGTTCTCCGGGAGGGCTGCCTTTACTTCTGGGTTAAGAGCTGGTGTTAGCAATAGGCCACAATTACTTGAAACTAGGTAGGTCTTCAAAAGGCTTTCTATTACGTATTTCACGAGGCCTTTTGCAAGTATATGTTGCCGTCTATTAGCAATATCCTTATGGATAGGCGGATCGATAGGTGTCTCAGTTACAGGAGCATCGCCAAGCAGTTGTAAGATGTCGTCATTAAGATTATGCTCCTCAGCAGCGTCCTGCTGTAATTCTGCTGAAGTATCCTGGGTTGGAGACAGCAGTCTGGCCAAGGGCGCCAGCAGCGTGGCTAAGGCGAATCAGGATGTAACAAATAATCTTGCATTGAGACAGGATAAGGCGAGGTTAGATTTGGTTGGCTCTCGTCAAAGTCAACCGAAATGTCTCTACGAAATGAAACTCTACTTAGGATGACTCGGCACGTCGTGATCCTACGACAAATTGTTCGTTTTAGAATACATTATACATAAATCCAGCAACATATTAAAGTTAGAGAGTTACATAAATCACGTGAGGGTTCTGGAGACGTGCGAAGGCTTGAGCACGGAAACACCTAATGAGAACATACTGCATCACGAGCCGTTTAGGAAAGTGACGGAAAGGGAATATGACAGATGTCAAACGACATACCCGCAAAAAAAAGTAACTACCTTTTTTAAACAACCGTGTAAGGGTAGTGCTTGGGAGCACATATACAACATGTAAACCAATAAATCGCGAAGAACGAAGCTGAGAAACATAATTGATTTATTTTTATTTATAACGTTGCACCTACAAGGTAAACATTTATTCATTCATAAATTATTATAAAGTACAGTGTCAAGCTTAATATCCTCTCCATTACAGGCGTAAACTAATGGCTTTGGCAACGTCGTGTATATACATAAATAAAAATAGAGAAACATTGCTCGTAAGAGAAGAATATAAATATTACAAATTAAAAATTAAATTACAAAAAAATTTATTAAAAAAATTGATAAATAAATGTAAATTAAAATGCAGCATAATGAAATTGTAAAATTGTCAAATTGTCAAATGAAAATAATTAAAATAATTTACAAGTAATGAATGAATTAAATTTAATCAATTATATTAATATGCATTTAAATGTCACAATATAAGCAATTTTTCAATTTACAACTTAATACTTATAAAGTTTTAATTATTCCTATTGTCAGACCCTCTCCTGTCCCCGCTGCGTATGTCAGAGCAAGCACACCTATTATGAACATGGTTGTGATTTCTCACGCACCTATTTAAAGGGTAGAAGTGCCTAAGGTTAAAACACGCTGGCTTTTTGTGAAAGGTCTGAATTTCAAGGATCTTGGTAATCTTCAGGGAATATTAAAATGTATTTGGGATAGGAGGTCAGTTGCGTCAATATAGTTATTAATCAACTTATACAGAAACATGTTGTCCATCAGCTTCCTGCGATCAGAGAGCGATCTAAGTCCAAAGTGGAGAAGGCAATCTTCATAACTTTGCAGAGTTTTGGCACTTCGTACTAAGGCAGTATAAATGATTATTAATAATGAAACAAATAAATACGGTAGTAAAGAACCGCTTGTAAATTTTAAGGTGCAAGTAAACACCCACTAGGATACCCCGTCTCGCAGAAGACACCAATAATACAAGAATCTTTATTAACACATAGCCCAGGACAATTCTCTGAGGTCTTTAATCTTCCCCAACCGGGAATCAAATCCCAGACCAAGCGATTACGCTTCGCAAATATAGGATCATTAAAAATAAAATTGTACGATTTAATTTCCTCATCCCCATTATCGTCTCGTCTTTTATCACCCATACCGCGAAGGACTGTAACTGTGTTGCCCGTGTCAGTGTTTCCGTTGGATTACAATGTAAATGTCTTCATGTCAAGAGTGAATACCTTTCTACTATGTTAGTGCGCTTTACCATCGAAGTTCTCATCGCCACTTAGCATTTGGTGGGATCGTAGTCAAGGGCTCACTTATTTATGGTTAAAAAAAAATATTAGTATTAGGGCGCAAAGATAAAAAATATTCCTTTTAAAAGTCCTTTACAAAATTTAAACTGGTCTGTAACCGACGTTTTAACCAAGTTCAAGTTCCAAAGGGTGTCTTTATGAGGGTTGTGCCCTTGACATTGGCGAAGGATCGATACAGAGTCCACTCAGGAACTAAATTTGCTTCACGACTCTTTCGAGGTTGACCAACTTTTAAAAGCGCTTCAACTGAGGGAGTTAAGGATGTTCGGTTATAAATTTATATAAGACACATAATATTTATTTTATCTTTATAAAAACCGACTTCAAATGTCTCCGACAAGTAACACAGTCAAACGAATATTGTCAAATTAAAGCTAACTCAAAAACTGCGCCTGAGATGTCGCTCAAAATTACATTGAAATATTTAATAGGAAATATGCGGCAAGTACTAGCTTTTGAATAAAAAAGAATCATCAGAATCGGTAAACCCAATAAAAAGTTATAAACGTATATTAAGAAAAATAGATGAAAGTCAATAACTCAGAAACCAGTCGTCAGATGTCGCTCAACGCGACATGAAACTGCCGCACAAGTATTTTACCTTTTAAATAAAATAACGAACGCACTAGTCGCTCCTATAATTTTAAAGCTCCCCCAAATTTCTCTAGGATACCATCATCAGATCCTGGTTTCTATATCATGACACCATCCTTATATCTCCTACCAATAAAAAAGGATTAAAATCGGTTCATAAACGACGAAGTTATCCGCGAAAACACATAAAAAAATATACGGTCGAATTGAGTAACCGCCTTTTTTTGAAGTAAGTTAAAACATGCAATAACAATTGGTGACTCAGATAAGAAGGATCTTAGTAAAAAGGATTTCACTATTGGAGGTCTGGAGCGGCCTAGAATACTAACCCCAATCTCATGCTGGCCAGGTGTCTTGTGGGAAGGATTCGTCGAGGGATTATAAGAATACTGCAAAGGTTAATAAAAGGTTATTACTGTAGCACCTACTCATCTGGTTGCTACTACCCTCTTACTTGGATCAGCCGTCAAACCGGCTGTAGAATATATTATCTTTTAAATTATTATACAAGAATTAAAAGGTGTTAAATTAACAGACACGAATTATATGTATATAAAATACATTTATAAACTAAACTTAGTCCAAGTGAGGCTACCGAGCGTGTTATATCTATTATGTAAAACATTGATTGAGGGTATTCGCTGTACTTCTTATACATATATCCCAAAAGAGGGGATTATTATATGCGGTTTCTGTGATAGTAGCATGTGTTTAGTAGCAAGTGGCAGCCAAAAAGGTTAAAGCCGGTTTTACGGATGAAGCTTTTTCAGACGAGTCCACAACGTTGCAGGCAAAGACTGCGAATAATATTTAACTTTAGTTATATCATTATTTAAATGCAAACTTGCTTAGAAACTTAAGATCGACGCAGTCGAATATTTACCATAGGATTAAGGATCCTTTGCCTCAAGAGAGTCAACTAGAACATATCGAATTAAGATACGCTGCTTTTATACAGAGGAGGCGTTGCGGTCGGTGCGTTTAACTGAGGTTCCATCCCCAAATACGTCGAGAAGTCTCCAAGGGGGTTTTAGTGGGTAAAAATATAACATAACCCGTGTTGAGTATGTTAAGGAAGATTTCTCCCTCGTAAAAAAAAACGGGATGGTTTTGTGCTACTGCTTGTTAACGTCTTTCGTCGTCTTAACGTCGTCTTAAAATATCGCAAACTAGTAAAACCTATGTAGTAGCAATTGATCAAGACACCCAGCCCAGTTATGACTCCGTAAGGAAAGGATCCGCGATCAGCTTTCCGCAGGATCTCGTATGCTAAGGAGCAAAGTTCTGGGGCGAATAATTAGAGACATTTATTTATACTCAATATTCGGTCCCAACCATTTACTCTTTTTAAAGTTCTAAAAAAGTATAACACATTATTTATTTAAGTAAGCTTTTATTTAACTTGTAATGTTTGTTCGTATGTTGGTCTGCTGGAGTCAAATCTTGTAAGCTTAATTAAAATAATTTCTTACACAACGGATTTGAAATTTTGCCAACTGCTTCCGTTTCGACAACGTGCATTTGAGGTTAAAATTGATGTAATAATGCATTCAGATTTGGCTCCAGTCAACGGAACTCTTCACTCTTCACCGGTGAACGGCAGTCACAGTTTCGCTTTATTACTACTTAGATATTAAATTATAGTCACCAATCCGCATTTAGCCAGCGTGGTGGACTACGTCCTGTACCCCTCACACTGTGAGAGGAGACCCGCGTCCAGTAGTGACACAGTTGTTGCTTGCAATTATGAAGATGAATTTCGACAATTTTGCCTTTGAAAGAAATTATTAATACGTGACGTAGCTTCTTAACTTTGTTAAACATTGTACGTCTTTTACTATTATCTTCTTTTTGTTAATTTGTGTAACGAAGAGTTATTGTGTTATTACAAAGCACGTAGTGGTTGCCTCTAATTGTATGAACAGTTACACACGGAACCATGGTTCAATATATTACATATTTTTACTTGAGGCTAAGATATAAAGCGGTCATATGCCGACGCGGCGGCGGCTTGTTTCGATTGTAAGTAATCAGGATAGTTATGCAACAAGCGCCGTCGGTGGGAACATGGATGAACGCTCGGAGGCAATGATTCATAGGTATGGAGAGCACGTAATGTCTTCGTCAAGCCATGTCGGCGGTATTCGGGGGGCAGTAAAACTTTCGACAAGTGGGTTGGCCACCAACCTCCAACCTCTCCATCAAGCCGCAGCGTGCACAATTGTATTATTATACGTATAATTATCTTATTGTTAAAATTTAATTTTCGTGGAGTATTAGTTCCCATGTTGAAATAAATAGTTTATCTTAGACCTAATCTTATGTAAGTGTAGATACGTAGCCGATAGCTGAATATTGAACTACACTTCCAGTTTCACATGTTGTTTAAATTTTAGTTTTGTCACCTTTCAGCTACATATCTGGGATCTCTCTGCTAGGGTTGCCAGCTGAGATGTACACGTACGGAACCCAGCTGTGGACCATAGTACTCTCCGAGTGGGCGGTGTCTCTCACCATTGCCATCGTGTATCTTCCAGTGTTCTACAACCTGCAGATCACGTCCACATATGAGGTATGGTGACTTGGCTTAAATGCTGAATGGAGACGAAGTGAATTAACTCTTTCTCCGATTTAGTTTTTAGTTATCTGCGAAGCGGGTTCAGGGTTCGATTTCCGGTTGAGTGACGGATTATAAAGATTATCTGTATGTATGTGTTATCTACACAACCGGCGATTCAGGGAATCATAGAGCGAGGATATAAGTGTGTATCTAAATATATCTATTGTACATAACATGACATACGCCATTTACGTACATTATTTGTAATTATCGTAGAAAATCTATTCAGGAGATTGTTTAGAATCAACCTCATATCAAAGGTACGTTGGGCCTAAAGGCACAATTCAGGATATTTATTCAAAATCCAAGAAATCTGTTCGTCTTTGTGTGAAATAAATCAGTACGAGCGGGGGGTACGGGCGGGGCGAGCGTAGTCGAGGGTGGTTTGTATCTATGTACTTTGACTACTGCCTCCCTGGTCGATAAATGCACGCAAACGCCATACACCTGGGAGCTGGGGCGGGGAGCGCCTGGGGGATGCACTTCCATAAATGTAGTATTGATTCGAGTACATTCTTAGGGTTCAAATGCATTTTATGAAATATTGAAAACCATCACACTTTGCTTCTCTATATTCAATGAATCGGACTCCAAGGCCACTCTGTCTTGA